>JAOXJP010199613.1:0-12096 GCA_025762735.1 Platanus orientalis
CCAATGAATACACTTTAATGACAGTGGAATACCCCGGGAGGCATCAACTGATATGTGATTCTAACTTCATTGTCTGCTTTATGTTTATTTCTTTGTAAATTTAACTTGACATATTCTGGAGCCATATCATTGCTTTGATACTAGTATCTCTAAATATTAGAACATGCAATTGTTATGCGGTATATGTTATGATGAGAACCATAACATTTTTTATATTCTTTTAAGTAATATTCAACATGTTATATCAATAATCTTGTTGAATTAATTATGATTTTATGCTTCACAAATCATTGAAATAAAGTCAAGGACTAAAATATTTTTTTACATTCTGAGCCATGAAAGGAGGGTGGGCCAATTGCAAATAACAAAATGTAAGTGTAAAATGCACTTGTGATTGTCAATTCCATTCCTATATAAAAGTATATGTTTATAATGGTCCTAGAGTCATGTATGGTTTATGTAATTAAGTCATATGAGTCTATTATGGGAAGAGCTACATAAGGTAAAGTATACAAGCTCTGGAAGACAAAGGACCATAGAGGCAAAAGGCAAGCTCAGACATGAAATCACAAATTAAGTAACAGATGTAGGAAGTCTTAAGCCAAGTCACAACACTTCTCAGAGAGCCACCTGCGAAGCTTCACATAAAAATTCATTAACAAAGGTTGGTAAGAAGTAGACATGGGTAAGACCTTAGGTGGTGTCTAGAGGACTTGCCCAAAGCCTTAGAGTGAATGCTTTCACACAAAAAGGTCCAAAAAACAGAAGAGTATGACATTTGATTAATCTCAATTGATTAAGACTAAAATTGGATAGATCGAGAGATTGAGAATGGTTTGGATTGATTGAACAGAGAGCTCAAAAAAACCTGAGACACTTGATTGATCAAGATTGGTGTTCATTCAATTGAACAAAGAGCAATATCGATCAATCAAACCAATATCGATCGATCGAGTGAGACGAATTTGAAAAAAAAATTATCCAACTTGCAAAATCCTAGTGAATTTTTTCCGTTTGTTTGAACCTTTCAAATTTAGGGTTTCACACCCTTTATTTAAAGAGGAGAGACTTCTCTAAGAATAAGAATGATTCACACATGAAAGGGGAGAATACTACGTTCAAAGTTTGAGCTTTTGTATGTGTTTTTGTATTGGCAAATCAAGTTTTCTATGAAAGGCATTCACACACATGAACTTGGAGTTCCTCACTCTTGTAGATCTGTATTGGGTCGTGTCTAGGAGTTTCTAGCCCCCAAAAATCCCTGAAAATCTTGGATAGCAATTCTCAACCGGTAAATTCTTGAATCCTTTTAACTAGAAGGACTCTCCAAAGAGATACAAGTTGAATTGTCGCATCAGTTTGTAAAGAGGCATCAACTACTGAGAAGAAAGTGTTTATTTCTTCATTCTATTTGCAATTGAAGTCCCTGGAGTCACTGGACTCATTGTCTTTATCAGAGTCACTGAAGGCAAGATTTTTGGAGCTTTCGTCAAAATCACCGGAAGTGGATCGTGGTGTCCATCAGAGTCACCAGGTGCAGTAAGATTGTTGATTAGCCCATAATAGATTAGAGGATTTAATCTATTAATAAAAAGCTCGTTGAAGAGATTTTCATAGTGGATGTAGGAACTAGGTGCCGAACCACTATAAATTGACATGAGTGTATGTGCAACTTGTGTGATCGATATATGCTCATTGTTTGGAATATCTTGCAACCTTGAAACTGTTAGTCTATTGCAATAAGCACTTGATTAACTAAATCAAAAAGGACTCGTGCATAGTTTAAAGTGCATAATCTTATTACACACAATTCAATTGACTTGAGCACAGTGATATTGGGACCATAATAATCTTACATTAATTAATGAATTGAAAAGTAAATTTAGATGTTTCTATTGTTGTAGATATTGTATCATTATTTAATGCTATCATTAATTGAGAGTATATATCTTGAAATAACAACCTATCCAAGGGAAATTCAATAGAAGTAATTTAATTAGCACAAGATTAGAGCTTTGGGGTAGAATTGAATTAAAAAGTAAAAAATTATAGAAATCCTATTCACCCCCTCTAGGATTATTTAGGACAAAGTTTAACACTTTCAATTGGTATTAGTGCATACTTAGAATTTCAATTAGTATCAGAGCAGGTTGCTCCATAAGGGTTTAATATCCTGAATACAAGATCTTATATGGTACTTAGAAAAGAGGGAATTTATTTCAATGAATAAGGAATGTGTACAGATAGACCTCCTTACTTTGATAGGTCCAACTATGCCTATCGAATGATGTGAATGCAAAACTTAGGGACTGAAATTTTTCTTAGTTGTCAACACAATCACATGTGGAATGTTGTCAATGAGCTTGGTTATGAGAATGTGATTATTTTCATATCTATATACCTTCTTAATTTGGTTGTGCCCTTCTCCCAAGGTGATTGTCTGGCTTTGGAAACTATTATCAGATGCCAGTTTAGATTATCAACACAATCAAATATGTAAAAAACCTCCTATCGCTGCACCTAAGTTGGTTGGGAAGTCTTTTGAGCTGATTTTTCATTAAGCACCATAGTGACAACCATGCAAGAGCATGAGATTGAAAGAAAGGACACTTCTAAGTCTATGGAATTTGAATCATCACACAACTGGGCTTTATAGGCATTAGGCCATTAACAATGCAGCATGGTTTCTAACAAAGGGTATTGGTATATTCACAATATTTATTTTCTCTATTTATATAAACAAGCTCATTTACCCATATGTATTTTTCGAGACACTCTATTAAAGACGTCATGTCATGTATTGATAGATAAACTATGACGGGAGAGCTTTTCCTCTCTCATTCATCTCTATTATTTATCTGTACAAATTAAAGAAACACACAAAGAAGAAGGAGAAGAAGGAGAAAAAGGAGAAGAAAACAAGAAACCCATATATTGAAACAAACTGACAGGATAGGGATGTCAAACTTCCCAACATCGGCTTAGGTTTATTGCACAGGAATCAGACTCATCACAAGCTTGAGGTACTAAGCTCAAGCTTAGCTCATCTCAAACATGTGCTCGGCTCACCAAACTCAAGCTTACAACTATAGACCCAAATCTTAAAGCCCAATAGTAAGTGAGCCAAAAACCTACCCCTAAAGGCTAAAGATATAATTGGTTGAGGCAAACCCCAATAACCTATTTTATAAAAAAACAATATCTATAGGGGTGCATAGGGTTAAAACCATGAAAACAAATTTCAAAACAAAACATCACATGCCAGCCTTTGTGTATGGGGAGCATGGGGAATTATAACATTTTCTTACATATCTATATATTAAGTATAGGAATATAATATAATAAGCTATATTCATATGTATTATATACATACTGTTGGGTAGTCTTTTGAATTCACACATAACAGCCCGAAGTGAACTCACTTAATGAGTGGGGTATTTTGGGGTTTTAACATACATTATGAAGTAGAGTTTTTTGGGTTGCTATAAAAAATTAGTTTTTGTGGGCTATGGAAGAGTGGCAAAAGTCAAGATTTCTTTGTGAGAGAAATAATAACAAATTTGTGTGTGTGGAGAGTTCTTTTGGGTTTTTCCTTGGGGTTTCGCCTTTGAGTTTCAAAACTTGCTGTTGTGCATTTTGTAATCTCTTTGTTCTCTATTTTAGTGGAAGTTCTTGATCCTCTTTGCTCTTGGATGTAGGCAATCTTTCCAAATGATGTTAAATATTTTTGTGTAATTGTTTTTTGTTGTTAATTGTTTTCTTGTTTTGTTTCATGTGCATAGCATACTTGAGCCTGATTCATGTTTTGTTCCGCTATGTTGTTTTGTCTTAACAAACTGGTATCAGAGCTTCAGATTGTTGCAGGGCAGTGTTGAGGATTGTCTCTGTTCAAAGTGCAAGATCCTTTTTTGGGTTATTAGCCATTAGTTGTTGTTGTTTGACGTTGCAGGAAAATGATTCTTTATTTTGGGGATTTTGTGATGGTGGCTATAAGGTTTGAAGTTGTGAAGTTCTATGGAAAAAACCCTTATGTGTTGCTTAGGAACACCAATAAAGGTAAAACAATTTTGTCTTTTGCACCATTTTTAGGTATATTCCATACACAATCATGGCATATGCAAATGGGTCACATGCATGAAAGAGGTTTGGTAGATTTGAGCAAGTGGGGTTTGCTTTATGAGGAGAAATTTGAGTTCTGTGAGCGTTGTGCTCATGGAAAGCAACATAGAGGTGTTACTTTTGGTGATTTTGATTTGCTACGTCCAAGCAAACATGCTATAAAAGATGAAGATTTAAGTGTTCAGTTGGAGGTGGAGTTGGAGTATGATACTCCTATTTTGTTGGTATTTGAGGTTGTTGTTGTAGACCCCATACAGGATTCGAAAGTTTAGCAGCATGGAAGTGTTCCCAACTTGGACATTAAACCTCTACTCAGAGATGGTTTTGAACACATGGTTGTGAATGCATTTAGTGTTGAGGAGTCAACATATATGTCAACAAAGCCGGGTTTGATGAGTAAGTTCAAGCCATGTTCAAGGGTGGCTTGAACTTGTTCAATTTGAAAGAGATCTGATTGTGTACATTTCGGGGTTATGGTGAAGAAGATGATAAATGAGCTGTTCAGTTTTTTGGTTTGGTGGAATTCAAACCAAGGAAGAGATTTGTTGAGAAGTGTCTTGAATTCACATGTAACCGCCTGAATTGAACCCACTTAACGAGTGGGGTATTTTGGGGTTTTAACATACTTTATGAAGTAGGGTTTTTTTGGGTTGCTATAAAAGATTAAGTTTGTGGTTTTTGTGGGCTGTGGAAGAGCGGCAAAAGTCAAGACTTCTCTGTGTTAGAAACAAGAACATATTTGAGACTCGTTGTTGTGCATTTTGTAATTTCTTTATTCTCCGTTTTAGTAGAAGTTCTTGATCGTCTTAGCCCATGGATGTAGGTAATATTGCTAAACCACATTAAATATTGTGTTGTGTGATTGTTCTTTGCCATTTATTGTTTTCTCGTTTTATTTTATGTGCATTGTATACTTGAATTTGATCCATGTTTTGTTCCATTATGCTATTTTTTCTCAACACATATGTTAGACCCTTGATAAGCCAATATATTTATGAGCTGAGTCTAGTGTAGTTCAACTAAGACTCATTTAGCTAAAAAGGCTCAGGCTCAGTTTTGGGAGCTTGAAACAAGGTTTAAACTTAGATAATGATGAGATGAGCCTGTGTATATGTCGGATGGGGTGGTTGCCCGGTTGTTTGAAAAACTTCTAAGAAAAGCTAAGAAATCTAATAAATAAGGATTAGGATACACTCTCTTTTCCCGTCCACCCCTCCTAAACCCCATAATTACAGGACCAAAATGACCTTTTACATACCCTCTCTTAAAAAAATACTATAAAAAATGCATCCCCTTCAAGCTCATCCAACCAATTTGCTATTTTGAAACTAGGTTTGCTCAATTTATAGATCCGATTTGCTTTAGAAATGTGCAAGGTTGTTAAAATCGAGATCCTATGTAGGATTGGTGGGGGGGGCTCGTGGATCAGATCGAGGATCGTAAGATTCTACTTTTCGTAAAAAATAAAGTGGAAAACCACTAGTAATAATGATACATGTTAAAGAATCATTAAAATCATTAAAGGAAAATGAATGACTTTTAACAGAGTACAACTTCTATACTATACATATCTACAAACTAAGAAAACATTATACTTTTTTCAACACAAATTACCTAGAAAGTAAATTAATTAGCTATCAAGTATCAAATTACAATGTTTTCAAAGTTCTAACACCATAATAACAAAACATATTAAATTAACTAAGTGGATTCATACTAGATGATTCATATATCAATCCATTTTCACTACGGTTAAAAAAAACCCTCACGAAACTCATTCCTTCTTTAGTTGTTCTTGCAAAGGATGGTATTTCACTCGCAAATAGGATGGATTCACCTTGTGACAAAAGGTAGGATTATGGCTGGATGTGTTCGAATTGAAACTCCACCTATGATCTGATATCATCAAAATTTGATAATTCCAAACCAAACAACATCAGCTTGACTATTGTCTAGATCTATCGTAACGAGTTATGCTCTTGAATCTTGATTAAAGAACAACTGAATATGATAAGTTACAAGGGTTGGGTGGCTCTGCTTAACTTGAACAATCGGACTCTACAATGGAAGAAACCAAACGATGTGAACAATTTGGAAAGGAAGACTCGTATTCACTTATTATTTCTCTAATTATTTAACCCAAATTAAGTAATTAGTAATTATAATTAGGGATTTTTTGTTAAGCTTTAGTGTTTTATAATTATAAAACATGTGCTTTTTTGTAAGATCATAATAGAATCAACTAGGATCACTTGGATGATTCCAGATCGTAGGATCGTAAGATCCCATGATCCAGGATGAGATCCTATGACGATCTTGTAATCTAAGATTTTAGTAAGGAGTTGGATTGATTGGATGATTTAGGATCGTAGAATCATGCGATCCGGATTGGGATCCTGATAACCATGGAAATGTGGATACCTATGGACATGGTGGAAAAAGAGAGGAATTTAAACTTCAGTTTCCTTGTTATTTGGGTAATTGAGGGCAGATGTTTTGTCCATAATGGTGTCCAAGACACCATGGGGCTTCACATGGAATAAAATGGGCAGGACTTTGAAATTGTAACAAAGTCCTACCCATTTTATTCCATGTGAAGCCTCATGATGTCCTGGACACCATCCTAGATGGCAAATCCAAGACAAAACATCTTTTCAAATTTTAAAATACTAACCCTTAAGAGTAGGCTTTTTTTTTTTTTTTTTGGGTAAATCTTAAGAGCAGGCTTTATCAGGTAAAAATTTGGGGCAACATAACCTTATAGCAAATTTTCTCTTCCAAATTCAAAGCTGAAATTGGCTCATCCCTACCAAGAACTAATTTCTTAGATAAATTGACATTTCTCTCAAAACTCTTTTTTAGGTGTTTCCCCATAATCACACAGTCAAAACTAACAATTGTAAAGGTAACCATATTTATATTTATAACAATTGAAATAACCTTTATATTGGTAGCAACTTCTCTCAACTCTTTTATTTATATTTTTATTTCAGTAACTAACTTCTTCCAACTCTGTATTACTAATATATTGTTAAGAAAAGAGTTCAACACCAACTCTCTAGAAAACTCTAGAGAACTGGTGAAGACTCCATTTGAGAACCGACTCACTAGAGATGGTTAACGAAAATTCGGGACACATTTAACCGATTCATCATGTCGGTCTTTAGCCTCTATATAAAGGGGCTAAACTCTTCATGTGTAAGTGCTCAAGTGTGTGGGATCAACTGAGTTAGTGAGGTGTATCTTGGTGAGTGCCTTAGTACATAAGAATAAGCATGAGTGCTATCAGAACCCAAATTTTGACTCGGGTCATTGAATAGCATTAGGACAACATAACAACATATAGGCATCAAGACTCTAAGCATCCTTGGCTTAAGAAAAACAACCTTGGACTCTAAGAGGTTAGGAATTCTCAAAGAGATCTTTCAGGATGCTCCAGTCACAAATGAATCAGTCAAAGCACCTTATTGCAGCCCAAAATGCACCATTTCATGACAAACCCTAATCTCTCTTAAAAGCATCAACAAGACATTGAGAGTCCACATTTTAGAACTCAATTATGTCATCAGCAAGTTTTCCACCTCTTGTAAGCCTTTCTTCTGCAAAACATCACAGATCAAAAAATTACCATTTTGCCTTCAAAAGCTCAGAACTCACTATCTACCATTCTTATCACTGAATTTCTCCCACCTACATAAGCCTTCTTGTCATAAAACATCACAAGCAAAGAATTCTCATTTTCACTTTTTTCAACCTGCAGACAAAAAATTACCATTTTACCCTTTTTACCTTAGAGAATTTACCCTTGGACCTCTCTCGTTGTTCGAATGGTGCAATTTCAGATCTTATGAATCCTTGAGTCTCCCTACTCTAAAGAACTCATCACAGAACAGATATTTCTCAAGAATGGCAACTACCAATTTCTCGATCTATGATAACCCTGACCAAGAAATAACCCTTGCGAAAGCTCTTAGAGATTCATCCGATCTTTGAATCTAGAAACATCAGTTATCATACCTTGGCCTCAACATGAGCTTCAAATCTCTAGGACTGAGAAGAGAATTTTGAAGTCTCGAACCTCTGTGAAACCTCAAATCTTCCTCAAAAGATCAAAATATTATTTTGCCACATTTTGCTAATATGGAGCAGAATATTCTCTGGACCTCCAAATCAGGATCAGTCGGTGTCCATCTCTCTAGAATCGCGAGGCCTTAGAAAATCTGTCTAAAGAGCATGAACTTTCGTGAAACTTATCTTTCAAGATTCCCTTAATTACTCCAAAAAGTGTAATAAATTAAGTCTAAAAATCAGGTGCTCAACTGACTCCTAGGAGTTCATTTAAAATCAGAAATTCAGTTAGTCAATGGCCACCCCACTATAAATTCAGAGCCTTAAGACCATTAGATTCACACTAAATTACAAAAACCTTGTGGCCCAAGCCATCATTTTTGCCCAAACCAAGAAAAAATACTTTTTATTTGTATTTGGCACGCAGAATGCCCTTAAAAGTTCTCCTGGACTCAGAATGTAGCAAAGTCAGGTCCATTTTCTCAATTTTTCCCCTATCCTCAAACAAGCATTTCACAAACTCCTGGTTAAGAGAATGTCCAATAGCTCAATTCCACCCATCTTCAGGTAGCTATAGAAACTCAATCTCTCTAAGCAACCATGCTTAAAAAACCTTTCAGCAACTACTTAGGAACCCGACAGCCAATTTGTCAGCTCCTGTAGCTTAAGGACTCCTCAAGCTTCAAATCCCCCAAACATGGCCCGTGACAGCACTTTACAGAGGAATCAACAACATTTCTTATCCAATCGCTCAAAAAAGGGTTTTTAACCCAATTTCCTGCTCAGGCATTGTAATCCTACATAGTTAGAGGCTGTGACTCACCCGAACTAAGGACCATCTATCACCTAACAATTATCGGATCAATTTTACCATTTTTTCCTTTTAGAATGCATGAGAGAGATTTTTAGGTTAAAAAAACCTGATTTCACCCTTTACCCTTATCGTAATTTAGTTCTGATTGTTCTAATGCAACTAGAGCATCTGCAACCTCTAAAAATGACACTGACTGGGCTAACTTCCGAGCTCAATAGCTCGCGGGGCGTGATGGTAGAGAGAGGGTTAAGAAACCGTAAAACCGATAAATATCATTAATGAGCTAAGACTTTTCAAGTTAGCTCATTAATGGCAATTAATGCCTTAATGACTCATGAAGACCCTTGGATTAGAATCTTCTACCATGCACCCTTATCCCTCACCCTTAGATCTAGGGGCTGAGATTCAAATTCCTAGCGTATCCCTCAAGCACTCCTAATTGGCATCTTGATGCCCCCCTTGAAGATTGCAACCAGTGGAAGCCCACCTAATGACATCTCCTACACCCCTTCAGCCACCTCACCTATCCACGTGAATCAGCTCTTTGAAATCCAAGCCCTCCACCTCAAATCCTAGGGTTAATCCCAGCCCCCTATTCAGCCACATCACTAAACACAATTCCCTTGCACCCCATCCACCCATTTTAGACCAAATCCTTGCCCTACATCTAACACCACCTAAACCTAATCCCCACCCTCCATTTCAAATGAACCCTAGCCACACACCTATCCAAATTGGGGCTATAAATAGCCCCAATTTCATGCAGCCCTTGGTTGGCAAGCAAAAACCCTAACCCTGAAAAGAGAGAAGAAGAAGAAGAAGAAGAAGAAGAAAGAAAAGAGTGGATTGCTTCAACTCTAGGTCATTTAGACCCAAGGTAAGCCTAAAATCTAGTTTAGTTCACCCCTTGATCATATGTTAGTCTTGCATGTTGTTATACTTACCAATTCATGTAAAAACACTGCTTTAATTCGGGTTACATAGTAGAGGCTGTTGAGCCTCTCTACTTGCTTATATTTTTAACATGCCTTAGTGTTGATTTTCTTGTGAATTTTGTACAAGGCTGTTGGATCCCAAATTTGACTATGTTAGACTAGACATATATGCTAGCTAGTGTATTTAAGTTCATGATTTTAGAAGTTGTGGAAGGCCTCGAGATGGCCCCCCAAACAGACCTCAAAATTTGGGTCTTTTGAAACCTAATTGAGATGAATATTTGGGTATTTTTGTTTGTATTTTGTATGCATGATCTGAGGCCCAATTTTTTAGATGATGTTCTTATATATATTTCCTATTAGCATGCATAATTTCGTATTTTTTTTAAAACCCTAAGGGTTCAAAAATCGAAAAATCTATTTGCTGGATTTTCTCTTAATAACTAACGCTTGATTTTTAAGGAATTAAAATTTAGGCATTGAACAAATAGGAGTCCAGAGAAAAATCAGGCGTTGAGATCTGGGACCCACCCAAGGGAACCTTGATTCTTCTCTAGGCCTGTCCCATGGTTGTTATGGCCTCTGAAATTTAATCCTGTGCATGTGCACCTTTGTAGGCCCTCATTTCTATCACAACGCTTGAATTTAATTTCAAGCATTGGAGTGAATTTTAGGAATTAAGCCTAGGTTAAAAATCACATTTTCCAAACTTGGTAAAGTATGTAGGCACCCTAGGTAGAGTGTAAAGACCTAGGAGAAACCCTACCCCTCTAGGCCCCACTTCTATGGCCTAAAAACCAAGGTTGGTTATTGATTCCAACACTCAACGCCTGAATTTCCCTTGAATTAAATTCAGGCATTGAATATTTAGGTGTTATACCAAAAAAAAAAAAATAGGCGTTAAGCCTGCGACAGATGACTGAGAGGTCTACTTTGGGAGATCATATCTCCACGTAGGTAGATGCCATGACTCCTAGGGAGGCACAGTGTAACCCTAGGAAACGTTCCTTAACCCAAATCAGGGGTCCCACAGCACTGAGACCCACCAAACCATCTTAAAAGATCACATGAACATGCTGATCTGATCAGCTCCCACAGCCTGATTTTTACCCTGAATTAAATTTAGGCATTGAAAATTCAAGCATTGAGATGAAATGCGGTCATTAAGCCTATAACACAGAAAATACAATTTCTCTCTTTTCTTCTTTTTATTCTAAGATTGACCTTAACCCTAAAGGGCCAAACCAGAAACATCTTAGAGGGGTCTACCATCCCTCTAAAGGTCCAATCCAAGAGGGTTTCTTGCAATTCGAATAGGTTAATATAAAGACCAATTTCTTGATTTTCTATAAACCAATGCTTGAATTATATTCATACGTTGAAAATTCGGGTGTTAAAAGTAAAATCAGGCGTTAAGCCTGAGAAAATTCTAGTAAACACCTAATTTAGATTTCATAAAGCATGGGCTAAGACATACTTTAAGACTTGTGTGAATGGGAGAAGTCACCCTAAAAATGTACTTATTTAGGGTGCCTAACACGTTCCCTAAGTGCAACCAACTTACCCCCAATCTCAGGAACGTAGTCTAGTATTAGGAGTTAAACCCCTAGACCTTCGGGTCTAGACTTCTCTTCTACCCCAAAGAGGAGAACTGACATCCAACTCCATCGGTTAAACCCCAATTGGTGGCAACTCCAAGCAAAGCCTAACCCTGGCATAAAAAAGGCTTAACAACCTACAACGAGAGGAAGTGGGCCCTAACGTCCATAGAATGGCAACTCCGTTGGGGACCCATTTAATCTCTAAATGTACGAGTCTTAGTTTATGTTAAATACTTGCTTTTCACATGCCTACTTGCTTTCTCACATGTCTAATTATTTTCTCACACACCTACTTGCTTTAAATTAGACTTAGGCTACTTCATTAGTTAGCTAGGATAACACTCCATCTTTAAACATTTATTCTAAATTGCCATGCATAGGATAGAAAACATGCTCACTTAGCTTTAGGGTAGCTTGAATTAGTTAGTAGGATCATATTCACATTTAAACCAACTTGTATGCAACACATCTCTATTATTTTATATTTTGCACAAATGAGTCCGAGGACACGACATTGCACCAATACGTCACTCTCATGAGTCCTTATCTAGGTCATTAC
>JAOXJP010199624.1:0-26050 GCA_025762735.1 Platanus orientalis
TACACCTTTGATAAGATGCTTAGGTTTACACTACTGGTGTCTCTGGCAGTAGTGCACAATTCTCTTAGTGTCTTCGGCGAGAGTATTCACAAATATATATGAAATTAAATTTATATCAAAGCATAGGCTTACCTTTTTGAAGGTTGATGTAGCATTTATAATAGTTTTGGGAATGTTCATTCTTAAGGAAGATAAGTCTTTTGAATCCCACACGAGTTTCCCTTTGGACAACTCTTGAATTCCTCCTCTTGAAGTGTTGCCTTAGTAGGAATAGAGAGGGGAATTTGATTAGTTTATATCCTATCTAGGTATTAGGATTGATGAGCACAAGATTAGAGAAACAAATCTCTTAAGAACACTGAAGTTTAGATCAAAAATATTCAATGTGGTTGAAGACCAATTGCTTTGCTCTTCGGTGCTTATCCCTTTTTATAATAGACCTAATATCATAGTATCCATAGAATAAGAACATCCTCTAACGGATAAATCATGTCCACCACTGATTTAATTCAAAATTTAAAGTTGCCAAGCCAGTTTGGGCATTTTGGAACTTTCGATTAATCCTGGTGCTTAGTGTTCAGCAAAAATAACACCCAAGAATTTCTGTTTGATCCTAGATCAATCCTGGATCAATCCAAATAAGTTTGGATCTATCCAAATAAATTGGATTGATCCTGGATTGATCCAAAGTCTCTGTAATCTTATAAAAATGTTTAGAAAGGCCATAGAGACTTCGGGATTGCTCCACTAAGGTTCGAAAAGGTTTGTAGACCTTTGGAAACTTTTGTTATGCCTTTGATTCATAGTGGTCATGCCACCTTACTTGATTTACCTATTGTGAGCTCAAGATAAGTGTGAATCCTTCAAAGTGATTTTCAAGTTCTCAGTTGGCTTCCCTTGAGTTTGTTCTCCACACTTTGAGGTAGTTCTTCATGCTTGGGGAAGTTCTTCATGGAGTTCAAACCAGACAACCTTTTAGACTCTAACATGACTTCTTGCATGTCCTAGTCTATACAATGCTTGTATTTTATAGTTCATGGAATTTACAACTTTACATTAACAATTTTCTCCTCTAGATAGTGTGTTAGTCATTTCACAAATGTTTGTGTGGTTAAGATCTACCATGTTTAATGATCTTTGCACACTCATGAATAAATGGTATGACCTTGCATTTGCTATATGTGATGCATTTCTCACTCATTGCATTACATAGATTGGTAATTAATCACAAATTTGTCATATGTTTGATTTTGTTATAATGAACATGTCCTAATCTACCATGTCATAGATCACAAGACTTAATCAAGTAAATAGAAATATAAGACATTTCATTAATAACATTAAGCTTGAACATTCTAGAGGTGGAAAATACCTTACCTACAAACATAGCATGTTTAGTAAGTATAAACCTAATTAGGCTCAAACACCATCCTAAATCTATGTTTGCTCAAAAAAGATCTGAAAACCAAGTTCTTCCTAATGTCTGGGACATGTAGGACTTCTCTAAGAGTAACAGTCTTCCTAGAGGTAAACCATAGCTCCACTGTGTCTTTCCCAATTAACTTGTAGGATGAGGTGTTTCCTATGAACATGGTCATGCCATCTCCCACTAGTTCATAGAAGGTAAACAAGTCTTTATTTCTGCAGATGTGTCATGTGGCACTAGTGTCAACCTATTAGTCAACTTCCTTTCCTACCATGTTGTCTCTAGTGACAATAACTATCATTTCATCATCAAGGATCATTCTCTTATTCTTGTACTTCTTATTATTCTTGTTGTTGTCATCATCACCATATTTCCTTTAGTGGAAAACTCTAACTAGATGCCCCAGCTTTCTACAAACGTAGCAATAAAATTTTCTCTTTGCCCTTTCAAGGACCTTCTTCTTACCTTTGGCAAGCTTATTGAATTATCTCTTGTTGGGTGTGATATGACCCTTAGGTTTTGCTTCCACCACATGTTCCTTGGATGGTTCAGGCTTCTTTGTTTTGGTTCCTGCTAGCTCTTCAACTTGTAGGTGATGCATTGGTATGTTAAGTGGCTTGTCTTCACGTTCATGTGCATCCACTTCATCTTTTAGTCTTCCCAAGATGGGAGCAATTTTGAGATCATCATAAGGCAAGATCTAGTGACATCTCAGCGACAGTGATTGCATCAACAATCATCTAAAACTCTTTAACTTGTTCTAGAACTGACTTTCCATCAACCATCTTGAATTCTCCATAGTTTTGAATATTGAATTTCTTACTCCATGCCTTTTCACCCTTGTAGACAAGAATTATTGCTTTCCTATAATGCCCTTGCAAATTTGGACTTGCTAGTTAACTAGTTGAATAGACCATCAAAGAGGGTTTCTAGAATAAGATGATGACACTTATAGTTGTCGACAATCTAGTATTTTTTTACATGGTGGGAAGTATATCTCATATTTAGATTCATCATTCCTTCTATATTTTGTGTTCATCTCTTTATGTTTTTCCATACCAAGTTGGCCCATGGAAGTAGACATATCTTCAAATGGTTATTTTTATGGTGATGGAGAAATTAAAGAATAATGAAATAATCTGAAAATATTTTTCAAATTAGTTGCAAACCAAAATCTAGTCACCAACAAAATTTTAGTTGTGGGTCCAAGTTTGGTCACAGATGACATTGTCATGAACACTATTTAGTCACAAAGTTTCAGTTAATCACGAGTCTCTTGCACTGTTATGGATCATTAGTTCAGTCACAATCAGCCAATTTAGTTTTAGTAAATGACTTCAATTACAACTCAATTGTATAGTCGCGATTTCTTTCTTTTTCAAGTTTTCCTGTCTTCTTTAGTTATGGAGTTTAGTCAACCGATTCATTTAAGCATAGAAGGTGTCTTTATCACATTTATTGAAGATAGGTGAGGCCTCTCAATAACGTGCAAGGGATTGCAACAAAGCTAACTCTAGGATACAATCTAGCTCAGGCAGAACCTTTGTCTCTTTATGAATTTGCACTCTTCGATAGAGAAAAATGACTCCTCACTATGTTCTTAAAGCCCATAAATCTCAGGGTTTACTTTTATGGAAAATCTGGTAAAATAACGATGTTGTAGAATGGTTTTCTCAAAATAGATCACTCAAGGCATCAAAGTGATTCCACTTAAGGAGAATACCTAATCTCAAGAGGACGTTACTTAGTTGAATCAGGTGATTTCCCTCTATAGAAAATGCAAATCCAATAGAGGCTTGGATTTAAGAACTCAGAGCTACGATATTCTTAAGGAACTGAGTTGAGTTCAAGAATCATATACACAAAAATAAAGAAAAAAATAATGAGAAACAAAATAAAGAAGATGAAGTACACGTTTGTTCTCCTTCATTGTCAGAAATTGTCTCTAGAAATCACATAACAACAAGCAACATAGATTAGAACTCTTCCTACATCCTCTTCTTTTATCTGAGAAAACCTAATACCAAAATCACGCAAACTATTTGTTCAGAATTTATTTATAAAAGGACTGAGAATGGCGTGTGAAACCCTAATCCACTCCCACACATCATTGCTATTAAGGAAGGTGAGAGTGGTAATTGACATTTACGCATTGCTTTAAAAGCAAATAGTTACTCTCACTGTTTGGAATTTTCATGGAGAGGGCATACTTCTGTGGAGAGTGCAAACAGTTGCTCTCAATAAGATTGATGCATGTCCGAATGATTGCATGTTATATTGGAACAAATCTGCCAAGAAACAATCTTGTGATGTTTGTGGCACTTCGTGATGGAAGACTGTAGAAGAACCATCAGAAGGCAACAATAAGAGGAGTCCAACAAAAATTCTACATCACTTTCCACTCAAACCACATCTTCAAAGGCTGTACATGTCATCAAAGACTGCATCTGACATGAGATGCATGATGAGGAACAGACCAAAGATGGTATTATGCAGAATCTTGCTGATAGTCTTGCGTGGAGACACCTAGACCTCATCGACCCTAGCTTTACAGGTAAATAACGCAATGTCAGGCTTGGATTAGCAAGTGATGGGTTTAACCCTTTCAGGACAATGAACATCACTCATAGCACGTGGTCTATGGTATTAATTCCATACAATCTGCCACCATGGTTGTGCATGAAGTAGAGTAATATGATATTGTCATTGCTTATTCCTGGTCCACATGGCCCTAGAAATGACATCGACATATATTTGAGGCCCCTCATTGATGAGGTAAAAAATTTGTGGGAAAATGGTGTTGAGTTCTTTGATGCTTCGAGGAAGGAACCCTTTAAACTACGTGTAGTGTTACTTTAGACAATTAGTGATTTCCCAGGATATGCCATGTTGTCAGGTTCGAGCACAAAAGGTAAGTTGGCATGTCCTTCGTGCCATAAGGATACTTATAGCATGAAGCATTGCTATATGGGTCATCGTTGGTTCTTACCTTTGGGTCATAGGTTCCGAAAACAAAAGAACTCTTTCTACTGCACTATAGAGGATAGGGCAACCCCAAAGCCACTTTCTAAATCAGAAATGTTGAATGAGTTAGAGGGCATTGGACATATATTCAGGAAGTAGTCTTAGAAGAAAAGATTGATAAACACATACAATGCTAGGATGCCATTTATTTGAAAGAAGAAGAGCATTTTCTTTGAGCTTCCATATTGGGAGCACAATCTAGATGTGATGCACATTAAAAAAATATATGTGATAATATTATCGGGACTTTGTTGAACGTTGAAGGAAAAACAAAGGACACATTAAAGGCATGTCTAAACTTGGTGGAGATGAAGTTGAGAGATGGGCTTCACCCAAAATGGGAATTGGATGGCGTACATCTACCACCTGCTTGCTACAATATGGATAAATTAGAGAAAGAGACATTATGTAGTGTCTTGAAGACTTTGAAGATTTCGGATGGTTACTCCTCTAATATCGCATAGTGTGTCAATGTTAGAGAGCGGAAAATATATGGACTTAAGAGCCACAATTGTCATGTCATATGCAACAATTGTTGCCTATGGCTATTCGAAAGACATTACCCAGAAATGTGACTACTTCGCTTATAGATTTAAGTAATTATTTTTATGAATTGTGCTCAAAAGTTTGTTAGACTAAGGATTTAAAGCATTTAGATGAGCACATTCCATTGGTTCTTTGTCATTTGGAACAAATATTTCCACCCTCATTCTTGGACATCATGGTCCATTTGCCTATACATCTAGCATCTGAGGCATTGTTTGGTGGTCCTATCCACTATTGTTGGATGTATCCCATCGAGAGGTAAGTACAAAAATAAATGAAGTTCAATTGTTATATATTCACTTTTATTCGCATCTCACTAGTTTCAATTTTTTCTATTGGCATGTAAGATACTTATTTACATTGAAGTCATACGTGTGTAATGAGGCTCAACCTGAAGGTTCCATCGCATAAGGATACATCCCAGAAGAATGCATGACATTCTGCTTAAGATACCTAAATGATATTGAAACAAGATTAAATCGATCATTGAGGAACCGTGACAAAAAAATAATTGGGGCTGTCAGTCAATTTTGTATTGAGTGACCTGCAATGGAAGCAAGCACATCGCTATGTGTTGTTCAACCATGACATAGTCACAGACTATATCAAGTAATTGTTTCATTTAAAAAAAAAATCTTGTCAACATGTATTTATTGATCTAATCTAAAACATTATCATTCCATGCAGGCAACACAACCAATCTATATTGTCAATACACTCGAGCGAAACTCCTCGTAACAAACACAAAATGCACTACGAGAAGTTTGTTGATTGGTTTAAGGTATATGTATATTTAGTTTAGATTTAAAGAGCTCAGTTCTTACGAAAGAGTTTTAATTTTGTTGTGTTTTAACATTATTTAATTTAAATAGGTTACAATATTTGAAAGAACGAGTAGATTGTTGCCAAAAGAACTTTATGTCCTTGTTGGAGGACCTCAAAACATGGGAAGAAGATTCACACACTATTATGTTAACAGATATAAATTCCGAACTGTTGAAAAGAAGTGGAGGGGTAAAACCTAGAATAGTGGTGTGGCCATTATTGCAATGACCACAAGCTACACAAGTCCTAGGGATAAAAGACCGGCTGCTGGAGAAATAACTTATTGTGGGCGTTTAACGGACATAATAGAGTTGACATATTCAAAAAACATGAAGTTTGTATTATTTAAGTGTGACTGAGTCGATATCAGGGCACAAAGCAGAGGAATTAAGACTGATGAGTTAGGGTTCACTCTGGTGAACTTCACATATTTGTTGTCAAACAAACAAATAACAAATGAACCGTATGTGTTGGCATCCCAAGCAAAGCAAGTTTTCTATGTAGAAGATCCTATTGATCCAAATTGGCATTTAGTTGTGAAGAACAAGCCTCGAGACTTGTTTGATCTTGGTGACAAAGATGATGTCTTACTGGACACTGAACCATATGGCAATCAACAAATAACCAATGTTAAAAAGGATGATAATGGCATTTTCAATTGGGTAAGGGATGATGTGGTTGGTGCGACAGTTGATGCACCTCCATAGTCGTGTCCTATTGAACAAGCCCCTTTGATCAATTCCATTGAGGATGAAGATGGGTCAAATTTTGATTATGAAGAATCCATGGGATGAATATGCCAAATGAGGAGCTTTCATTGATTTTGCAATTAACACTAGTATCATGTGACAAGAAGTCAACTTGCTATTAGTTTGTGGAAATTTATTTTGGTAGATTATTAGCTTGTGAAGTTCATTCAAATAAAAAAATGGCTATGTTATTTTATTAATTTTTTTGAATTATATAGTTAAAGTCAGCACCTATTACTCTCTATTCGTCCCCACAATTTGTATCTTTCCTTATGATATTGGCTACATTTCCCAGATTGGACTCTTTTAGATTAGAGAGTGCCAATGGTGTTTCTTGTTTCTTGTGTTGTAGAGTGTAGGCAGATAGGCATTTTATATATTATAGATTCAATTTTCAAAGATCTTGAATATTTGAATGCCTCCACACAAGGTGTGATTGCTTTGAAATCCAAGGTGTGATTGTCTAGGTTCTTCCCTTTCTCCCTTCTCCTTCTTCAATCTTCTTCTTTAGAAATCATTATTCATGTGTAACTGCTCATGCATTACACTTCACGAGTTACTATACACAACAATTTTTCTTCTATTCCTGATCTTCTATTTTTATCTTCACCATCTTCTTCCTCCTTCTGCCTCCATATTACATTGTTTTCTTTGTTACTTTTCATTACATCAGCCTAATAGATGTACTAGCACTAATACGAAAAGTGATGTAGGGATAGCCTATGGGCTGTATATCCTACAGATATGGGCCCCAAATAGATGTGCAGAAGCAAGGATAGATTTAAAGAAACCAAAGACTGAATATATGAATACCCAAATGTATTTTGACTTTAGAAGAGGGTTAGAGAGGAGAATTAATGATACAAAATGGTATTTAGAAAGGATTTGAGAAGAGAAACAGAGGAAGAAAAGAAGGAAAAGGAAGACTGCTTAGGTTCTTTCACTAATTTTTTTACATTCAAATTTCAAGCATGGCTTTTTTTCCCTCTTGCCCTTGACTTTGAGAGAGAGAGAGAATGAAAGAGATAGTTGGCCATCTAGCAACTGCCATGATATCCCAACTTGTTTCACATTTCTAAGCTTTGGCGTCTACCTCTTTTATTTTCTTGATTGTTTTCATTCTCCCTCTTGTGGGTTTTTTCTATTGGCTGCGCTATCAACATAGAATGTGAAACCTTGATAACATCCCTACCTGGGCTTTATCTGAAAAATTCTATTGAACCAAATTGAATGGAGGGTCATGTAAAAGAGATCATACTTCACAGGCTTACTGTGCCAAAGAAAATGTTTTTGCACCTTCTTCACCTTCAGGTGCATTTCAATATACTTTTGCTCAGGTATTGAAAGAAGTATGTCCTCAAGAGATATGAATCCACACCAAAGGTTCCTATTGGCAAGTCACCTTTTTTGTAAAAGATGTGATGGGCACCAACAAGTATTTCTTCATAGAATGATGAATGTTCACATTCAGCTGGAGGTCACTTGAGTAGCCCTTAAGAACTGGAACCTAGATTCCCAACCAGAAAAAATATAAACAACCTAGTTTCTGTTGGAGTTTCTATGTAAAGTGATTGCACTGAGATAATCTAGCTTGTATAATTTCAATCCTTTTAGTCTTTGTCAAAGAGAATGGACTCTTGGTTTCTTATGACTGAGACTATTATTTCCTTCACAGGAGCGTCTTGGATCTAGTGGCTCAAATTCAAAGAATCTGGATTAAAAGCTGATTAAATGGGTTCCACTTAAAAGATTGTTTACACAAAAAATCAGCATGATCAGATGATGATTAGGGTTGTTCAAGTGGGTATTAAAAATAATGTATCATTGAGGTTATGTGTCCAAGCTGTTTCCATCCTCTAATAAGACAAGTGGTGCTGTTCTTTGATGGGATTAATTTATTGAAAGGTATATCATCAATATGGAGGCTAAGGGTAGCAACCTTTGATGGACATCAAACACAATAAGTACCCATATGATGTAGTAAACTGTGCATCCTTTATTTTGGAATTGATAATATTGTTGGACTCTATACTGAAATTTGGATTTGATTATGCGTTTAGTTATAGTAACTATGAATTCTCTAAAATTTGGATAGGCTCTAGTTTACCATTGACAATAAAAAATGTGAGTTTAGGCCTTTGGCTTAACCATAGTAAACACTTGTATTGTAAGGTGGGAACAGTTAAACTTTGACAAAGTAGGTTGTAAATCCCAAACTGTTAAGAGGAAGGTGGTTTATATTTAGGGAGCAAGTGTTCAGTCCAGGATTTGGCATTGAGGATGGTGTCTTCGACAGTAGGGGACAACACGTGGAAGAAAATGGGTGGAAATTTGAAATTACCTTGCCCATTTTCTTTCACGTGTTGTCCCCAGGTGTCCAAGAGACCGTCACGGGGACACTAAACCCTGAACAGAACATTTTCTTCCTTTTAATATTATGAAGACTCCGGCCTCATTACCATAAAACGGGGAGCAGCAATACTATGTAGTGTTCATAAACTCGGATAATTCGCTTGTAACTCGTATAGTTACTAACTGGTGTGTATAAAAATATATACAAAGAAATAAGTGAATATACGTATATATACTTAAATAATCTTAACACCATACTTGCCAAGTTAAAAAAACTCATCCAAATGCTTGGGCACCGAGTCAATCAGGAATTCCAACCGATTAACTAGCTGATATATATTACAACATATCTGATTTGTTTGTCACAAAGAATCCAGTGATATGGTTGCACTAGTCACTACCAAGAAAGAATAAGATTCAAAATGAAACAAAAAATAAGAGCCAAAAAGCCCATAATTCCCCACTAGAGTTTTTTGAGCTTACTTCTTTGCCTTTCTACTCCTTTGATGCACGGTTTCAGATCCAATGCCTATGAGATAGCAAACTATATATATCAGTATTGGATTTGAGGTTGGGGTTCAGGGTTTTGTGTAAGAGGGTTGGGTTAGAGTGAGTTTGGATGTGGTTTGGTGAATTTTGGTGAAGTTTAGGTGGTTTAAACTTAGTTATTTTTTATATGATTGAAGAGTTTCAAATTAAAGGGAACAAATTTTATTTCCTTTTAAATTTATGGAAGGGCTCAAACACTACCTTTCTAATCTTCATCCTTAACCAGAGAGTGGGGTGAAGAAGTCTCTAAGATTTCTGATAAATTAGTTTTGGTCGGAACTCTTGGAAAATTTGATAATCTTGAAATAAGAAAAAGAACAAGGAGAAATGTGTGTTTGAAGAAATGCACGGATGTGGACCATGTTATTATGGTAGTAGGTATTGAATTGATCTTTTGCAACTCTGAGGGCTCAAAGAAATATAAGTGTCTCTTCTTTGCAAATCTGGAAAATTACAGGTGTACTACTATTTCATTTCATGGAGACAAACATATCATCAAGTTTTCATTCCAAATGTAGCATAAAGTGGGCACTTGAAAACTAGCGTATTTCATATTGTTGAGTCCTCTGTTATAATTTATTCTGGAAAACCCATGGTTTATGAAAAGTTTCATTGGTAATATTATAGAAATATATAAGTACTTTCATGCATTGAACATATTAGTCTTTTATTCACTTGTCCAATGTCAAGCTCACAGAATTGAGCCTAAAGCTTGATTTAAGTTTGTTTTGTAATTGAGCCTGAACCTTGATTTAAGCTCACAGAACTGAGTGCTTGAACCTTGATTTAAGCTTGTTTCCTAAGGTGCCTACAAGTGTGCACAGGCTCACTTAATAAACAAGCTTAAATCAAAGCGCAGGCTCGGCTCATTGATAGCCCTAAATGGGATAGGACGTGCCTAATAACATGTAAACAAGGGAACAACCCTTCCTCCTTGTTTTACTGCATTAGCATCAGAAACATTAATTTTCCAATTTATTCTAATATTGCATACCAAAGGCCATCGCCAAGCACCAGGCAGTTATAAAGACTGGAAGAAATGAGTTATAAAAACATAAATTTTCATCCTATACCATTGATCCTCCTAGGTCCCAGGCAGTTGCTTGGGAACAGCTAAGTTGGCCTTAATGATCAAACACCTAAAATTCCCAAGAATCCTGTAAGAGTGGGCAAATAAATTACATACTTCTGAACAGTTAAGTTTCTAGCTATAACCTTTATAACATCAACATTCCTAGAAGGGTTGCATCTAATTCTACATAACATGAATCGAAATAAAACTAGCTTCATCACCCATTGCGAGCCAATACCTTGTGTTTGAAGTTGTGTTTTGAGAAAAAAACAACAAATTGTGTTTGTGGGTCCTGAGGAAATGTTGTTGCAGGTATGTTCACTTTGTAAAAAGACACTTCAAACCAGTCCTAACAAAAGAGGCAAAAAGAGTTATTTCAAGCTATTATCAACTCCAAAGTGAGCCTGAGCACAACTTCACTTTAATACAGGCATGTAGTTTAATACCATAACAATTAATACTTCAGCATAGTAGTGAACTGAATTTCTTCAAACAGTTGCAGAAAATCATTCTTTCAGCCTCCTATTCATTGTCTTTATCATTATCAAACTAACTTGGAGTCAGTCCTTTGCCTTTGCCTTTGCCTTGCCTTTGTGTTTCACCACATCCCAAACATTCTCCGCAGTATAAATCAAACTGATAAAAAGAAGAAAAATTTACTGATCAGCTCTGTTACTGCTACTCACAATGATATCATTATCAAGGTCGTCTTAAATAACAACTCACTAAATGTCAGTTTATCACCCTTCTTTTTTCCCCAAGAGCCTTCGAAGAAAGAATTCTTCAAGAACTGCAAGAACATGAGTATAAAATAAGAATCTCTAATAGATCAATAAGATAAGATAAAAAAATATTACCACAGACCTGGGGCTGTAACCCAGGTTTGTGGTACGAAACCCCACAAATTGGTGAAGTTTGTGAGTGTTAATACCACAGACCTGGGGCTGAAACCCATCTCATCAACTAAACCAGTACCTGACTGTACAAATCATTAGAAAAGAAAAGTTTGCACAGGTGAGATACAAAGACTTTTGGAAAAGAATGAAGTGAGTTGTACATTGCACCAGCACCCTCTGTCTAGTCCTAAGACCCTTGCCTACAAACCCATCCCATTTTTTAAGAGAATTTTTTGCCAATACTGTGACATGTTTTTGAATTCATGTATTAGAGAAGTAGGGAACTGACCAATGATTCTTCTGACTGACATACAAAAAGAACTAACACCAAGGCCACGCACTATACGGGACAAGGTTTTAGCTGAAATCAATTCCAGGCCCCTAAATGACAGAGCCTCTTGGCATTCTGCTTCAAACAATGTCAAACCAAGCATTTAACTGAGAACTTCAAAAGATGCTATAATCAAATAAAGGGAGAAAACAAACAAACAAAAAAACATTTAATTTAGAACATTAAGATTCAAAGCAAATTGTCATAAACAGAATTTACAATGACAATAAAAGATAAAGAAAACACATACCTTTTGAATATTGTTGTTGGCCACCCACATTCTTCTTGGTAGCAGCTGGTCCAATGCGCATAGGCCTTGTTGAACAAAACATCCCATTCATTTCAGTCATGGCACGCATTTGTTCACTTTCATCTCCAAACCTAACAAACCCATAACCCTTCGAGCGTCCAGTAGTTCTATCAGTGACAACCTTAGCACCCTTAACAGAAGAATAGTGACTCTTGAATGTCTCTTGTAACATGTAGTCCGTTACATCAGAAGCTAAATCCCCAACAAAAACCGGAAAATCAGCACTATCATCTGGGCGCCTCTCCCCCCCACCAAAAGAAGCCCAGTTCAGTCTAAAATTCTGCTCAACATTAGGCATGAGTGTGCCATTGTATGTCTGTAAAATCCTTTCTGCAGCAGCACGAGTTACAAACTCAATAAAACCATAACCCTCGGATTGACCAGTTTGCTTATTGCGGATAACTTTCACAGAAACAACCTGTAAACAAAAAATAAATAAATGTCATATCTCCTAGATTAAAAGATCCCGTTAAATGAATATAAAACATGTATGATAATTCAATACAACTCAGTTTTTTTAATAATCAGAAAACCACGTCTTGCTCAACTGCACTCGCCTATTGCAACCTCAGCCTTGACCAGCATATTGCAAACTACAAAATGCATTGACATCCTACATTGTCTAGTGTGATCTATGGCTTGTGTCCATCAGGAGCATGTCATTCTGCAACATTAGACCTCCTGTCTCACCTTTCAATAGAATTTAGTTACCAAGTAAATGATGATGATGATGAGCAATAATAATCAAGATTACGACTGAGAACATAATTACAGCATAGTATATATAACAACAGAACCAGCCAAATGCATCAGAGAGGTGAATGTATAAAGCAAGATATCGATCTATCATATAAAGACACCATAAAATCCTCAAGTTGAGGTTAGTGGTTTTCTTTCTACACAAAAGAAAAAAAAAATACCAGTGTCAAATTCCAAGAAAGAATTGTAATTCTGCACCCAAGTGAAGAGGTGAGGTGGGAATTGGGGGATACTGGTAATTCATCATTTCAATAAAGTGAACTTATTTAAACGCATGCACATATGCATGCATCAGAGTTAAGCTTTACTCATACATGACAATAAAAACAAGGGAATTATGTTGAAGAAACAAGAGAATAAAAAGCCACTATGTTTTGATTCAAAAAACATCCACACGAGAAAAAGAATAAAGCAAATCAATTTGGATAACCTGTTGGAAAATTAGAAAGAAATAAACACCAAATAGCTAAGATTCAATTGGAGAGGAACATTTAATAGGAGGCTTTGTTCAAGTAAGTAAGTAAGTAAATGAGGGGGAGAGGGAAACAAATGATAAAGATTCCCTACTCCGCCATTCTTTGAGATAAAGCGTTAACAAAGTATTAGCTCACGATATGATTTTTCCAACCATCTTGTCTTCAAGAAGAAGAATCAATGTGCATGAACTACGTGAATCATTACAAATTTCTCCTAAGCGGTAAGTATAGCCTAGTTGCTGCTGAGCAAGAAATGTTAAAGCGGTAAGTTAACTAGAATCGCTGCAACATTTGCCTGCAACCACTAGGCATCTCTTTAACAACCCTACAAATGCTTCTTGAGATCGACAGCCGTTGAAACAAAAACAACTTCAACAACCGAAAGACTGATTTATAGCAAAAATAAGAAGAAAAAAAAATGAGAACTTGACGCATCACGTACTCTAGGAATCGAAAACAAAAATGCTATAATGACCAAAGATGAAACAAACAAAGAAATAAAGGGGGAGAGAGAGAGAGAGAGAGAGAGAGAGAGAGAGAGAGAGAGGTTACCTCCCCTGTTTGAGGAAAACAACCGTGAATGTAGCTCTCCTCCATCCAGTACTGCAAGTCACCGATCCAAAGCGTGCGGATCTCATCGTTGCTCGTCGGCTGCGCAGTCGAATAGTGCTGCTGCTGCTGCGGTTGGGGCTGGGGTTGTTGAAGCGGCACCTGCTGTTGCGGGACTTGCGGCGGCTGTTGGTTCCACATCGGAGGGGGCTGAGTCTGGTGCGGCTGTTGTGGCGGCATCATCATCCACTGCTGCTGCAGTGGTAGCTGTTGCTGTTGTTGTTGCTGCTGCTGCTGTTGTTGTTGATCCATCGACGGCGCAGCCATCGTAGGAGGAACGACGCCTGCTCCTGGTTGCATCATCTTCGATTATGAGAGAGAAAGAAGAGAGAAAGCGTAGCCCAAAACAAAGAAGGAAAGGGTTTAATCCTAAATGTAGAAATCGAAAGACGGGAGGAAGAAAAGCAGGTGAAAGGGGATCGGGATCAGAGAAACCCTAACCCTAAAAGTACGAAGAGAGGAGCTTTTAAAGGGTAGAAACTGGAAATGGATAACGAGTAAATGGCCTCCGAGGCTCCCCAAAATAGAAGCGTGGTAGTGTTTGTTGCTATTTCTAATTGAGAATAATATGATTAATACCTCAGTTTCGCAATTGCACATTATTATTAAAGGAAACGCAGATTGTCCGATCTGAATGGAGAGATACCACGCCAGTCAGTGCCTCTCCAGTCTCCAGCGAGGACGGATTCTCCCCTGCCGCTTATGACCTTAACGTTAAGGTCCTGCCTAACAGGTGGCAATACCGGAGGTAAAAAAATGAATTGCAATATTTGAAAGGTGATTTTCACATTTTCCACCAATCATGTTATGCCACCTGTTAGACAGGATTTTAACAGGTCATAAGCTGGCAAGAGAAAATCCTTTTCAGTCTCGAACAGACTGGATCTTCATCTGCCGGTTATGACTTGTTAAGCTCCTGTCTAACAGGTGGCAGGCTATTATTGGAGGAAAAAAGTGAATTATAATTTTTGAAAATTACAATTCATTTTTTCCTGCCAATCATCTCCCGCCACCTGTTATAGACAAGACCTTAACAAGTTATAGGCCAACAGGAGAAGATCCTTTGCAGCCTCGAGCACATTCCACTATTCCTAAGATTGTATTTAAAAATAAATAAATAATAAGATTGTCAATTGAGCCGGACTGTTTGACTTATTTGACCCAATTTGGACGGATTGGGATTTGAGTCCCAAAATCATGTTCAGTCGAGTTTCGGGCATAGCTAAAATCAACCTGAAGTGCCTGGCCTGCCCCGAAAACAACACTATTAAGTAACGATCAGGTGTTTCCTTTTAAAAAAAATGTATCCCCTCTTCAATGCAAATGTCATTTTAACCAAAGAAATACATCACAAATTGCATGTCACGCAGCTCAAATCACACATTATCACATTGTTTTTTAGTTATACATGTTACATATATATATTAAATAATAAATAAAGTATCAAAATTAAAAAAGGAACAAATGTTTCACTCTCAAATTGTATAATCCATATATTCCCATACACAAAGGCATGCACATGATGCTTATAAATGTTCTGTCCAGGATTTAGCATCCAGAACACCATATGGAATAAAATGGGTGGGAGTTGGATCAAATTTCAAATTCCCACCCATTTTATTCCATATGACATCCCCTGCTGTCATGGACAGGACATTTGTTCAATTTTTAAAAATTGTTTATACAGTTTTAACACTATACACCCTAATTTTTGTGCATGGGAGAACAAGGGAGTGGACAATATGGTAGTAGAATATTGCTCCCTAAAAAATGCAAATGTTCTACTCCCAATTTGTCTGCTCCCCGTGCTCTAAAACACAAAGCGCTCCGGATTTTGTGCACTCAAAATCTGTGTACAATTCATATTCAGAGGCATGTGATCACTTACATCAGCATTGAAAAGTGATAAGCACGCACCCCAAAAAATGCAAATCACTTTTCAATGCTGAAATAAGTGTTCTCAACCCCCGACATGCATCATGCACAGATTCTGTGCTCACAGAAGCCAAGCTGCAAAGATTGGCATGTGATCTCTTTTTTAATTATTTTTACAGATCTAACCCTATACACCCCAATCTTTGTGTTTGGGAGCAGACAATTTAGGAATAGAAAATTTGTTCTCTGTTTTTTTTTATGATGTCACATTAAATTGGTAATATAAAATTTATACCTTTCATACATATGATACAATATATGATGTTAAATGTAAAAAAAAAAAAAAAAAAAATTGTATGATATTGAATATTTTAATAATGTAATATTTGATATTGAATTGCATTTTAGGCAGTCTGAACTCAGCCTAAACCTATTGCTTTATTATCTGCTGATTTGGGCTTACAATGTCAAGCTTGGGCCCAATTATTATATTTTGGGTTGCGCACGAGTTGGCCTTAGCCTGGCCTAATTGACAACCCTACAAACAAAGGGTACTTTGAGAGCAAATCTTCTGTGATGAAATAAGTATGACAAAGGTGTGACATACACTATAGACTATCACATGATGGGTTTTTGAATTTGGTGCTTCTTTTTAGAATTAAATTTTTTTGGATTGAGCACCTTTTTATGCTTTTAAACCTATATACATCAACCCATGTGTAGTTACACCAATTTTGGTCACCAAAGATTTGTTCCCCATCAAATAATAGATGTGTTTATTTATTTAGTATGTATACACTAGTGAATAAACATGTGCGAACACAACTCGTCTGAGTGACCAATAGGTATCCTTAAAAAATAGCAATAATAAAATTTACTAAAATATAAAATCCAAAAAAAAAAAAAAAAGGAAAACATAAGAGAAAATAATGAATTAGCTTTTAATTAAGGGAGACATGAATGGATAAAGAATAATAGGATTTTAGTGTCCAATTATAGTTAAAAAAGAGAGAGACATAGTTTTTTATTCAATTTAAGATAGTTATGGGTGAGAAAAAATAGGGATAAAGAAGATGTGAGTGATAAGAAATACGGATAAGAGATTGTGTGAGAATTTTTTTTTTAATATAAGTAAGAAATTTTAAATTAAATAGACTTTAAAATGAAATAGGTGTCCAACTCAGCAACCCATTATTTTAGTTTATATATATTATAATACCCTCCTTTGACCTATGTGGCTTTACCTAAACACCCTTTGTCAAGCAACTTGTCTCATGTTGATTGTTTCTAACATGATATATCTCCATGCTTGAAATTATTCACTCTCAATGAGAGTCTTGATTGGGCAAGCTTACCTTACTAGCTTGGGATCCTATTCATTGTAACATTTTATTTTTGTCAAGTGGAGTTGAACAAGTATGAGAAAAAACTGTTGAAATTTGGAAGGTGAGATGTTCTTTCACTCTTTTTAGTAAGCATTGTATGCATGGTTGTAGTGTAGTGGCATGTATTAAGTTCAGATTGTAGAGATTATGAGGATTGCCAACATTAAACTAGGATTAGGTTAAAATTGAATTACAATATTGTGGCTGTCTTTGGCATGCAAATATGCAATCCCAATACCATGAGATTGAAATATCAATATCATCTTGCCAAAACCCCAATCCTAAATTACCAAGATCATATTATGCTGGTTGTTTGGCTACTACTTTTCTCTAATTTGTGAAAACAAAATTGCTCGAATACTAGTGTGGCCCAACCGCCTTATTGTACTCTTCCATCCTCCTTTGCTTCAGCCCTTGAGAATTAATCATCCGCTACCTCAGCCCTTACAAACCCATCATACTCTGCCATCATCCTTTGCCCCTTCCCCTCAAAATAAAACAGAAACTATGCTCTAATGGGGTCCATTTCTCTGTTTTGATCTAGTTTTTTCTGCTGGATTTCTCATTGAAATGAACCAATTTCTTTGGTTTACTAAAACACTTACATATCTATTACTTCTTTTTCTTCTTCTTTAAGAGTTCTCATTGATTGGTACTGATTTCTTTGGTTTGATCTGGTTTGCTGAAACACCCACTTTTTCTTATTCTCAACGCTCGTACCCTATTGTTGCTCTTTAGAAGCAAATGAGAATGATTGAGAAATGGAAAGAAAATTAGGTGCAACGAATTTTGTGAGAACTGTGCAAACTGCACCAGGGTGTGGTCACATCAGTGCCAAAAATTGATAAGCACCCCCAAAAAGTGTAAATCACCGTTGATGCGTTGGCCCCCTAGTGTCGTTTGCACAGTTCTCATGAAATTCGTTTGCACCTAGTCCAAGCCCTGAAAATGGAAACCAATGGGAGTGTTTTATGTTTATTTCATGAAAATTGTTGGCACAGTGAAAACAACCGGAAAATACCAAACTATCCTCAAATTTTAACACGTGATTCAGTAGCGATTTAATGCTCTTTACCCAGACTACAATTTAAAAAATTGGCATTGCACTTTGTAATGCAAGCTCAAAAACTGACTAAAATGCAATTTCAATCTTAGAAATTGCAACTCAAATTGCATTCCAAATGGACCTAATTCGACTTGAGAGTACGATCTTCCACTAGATCACAATATGAATGCCAAAGACATAAACTAATTTCTTATTTATAACGTTTCATATAAAACTAAAGATATTGGTGAAATCAAGCTAAGTACTTAACCCTAGCTAAATTGGGATTGAGTTGCGTTAAACTTGGCCTATAGTGTTATAAGTGTGCACATGATTTCAATAAGGGAAAAGATGTTCTGTCCAGGATTTTCCGTCCAGGATGGTGTCTTGGACACTATGGGGCTTAAATTTCAAAGTCCCACCCATTTTATTCCATTTGAAGCCTCAAATCCTCTTGGACATCAAATCCTATGCAGAACATCTTTTCTGTTTCCATTGTCCAAGCTAGAGATCTGCTTTTTTAGCTCATAAACCAAACACAAGCCTCAAGCTTCAAGCCCATCACGTTTAGATAAATGAACTTGAGCCGAGCTTAGATGGGATTGGCTCAACTTATATATTATATTATATGTTGATGCCAAGCTTTATTGTTGATATTTAATTTTAGTGTTAATGACAGTAAGGTTTGAGGTATGGAATTTGTTGTATGTATTGAAGATTTAAAATATTGAATCTTTATAAGTTTGACCAATTGGAAGGACTTTGATAGATTGAATTTCAATCGATCAATTGAAGGTTAGTTCATCGATTGAAAGTCTTAGGGATAAAATAGCATTATACCTGATTGATCAAAATGATGTTTTGACTGATCTAATCATTTTGATCAATCCAACTGTCCAGATCATGAAAAAATAACCATTGTGAAACCTCATGATTCTTCATGGGAAAAAGTGCGAAAGTGTCTATAGACATAAATATGTGATTATTCATGTAACAGGTGTCTAAGATGTCCATAGACACATCTAAAAGTGTATTTATTAAATATATAAATAAAATGAATCACCCAAACGAAAAAGATACTCTAAATCATTTTCTATTTACCCTTTTAAAGCTCTTGGTTTTTTCTGCAAAACCATTTCGTGTTTTCTCTAAGTTTTATTGGATTTGAACTGCATTCATTGCCATTGATTGTAGATCTTCTTATGCCATGTGGGTCCAAGAAGACCGTGTTGTTGAATCCTGGAGTGGTTATCAGAGAATCTTTGTCGCATCTTAATTGAGGGAGGCAAATACCATTAAGAACAATGTCTCCGAACACGTCTTGACACAAACCAACAAGTTATTTCTAATTTTTGCTCACTTATTGCTTATAGATTTATCCTCAGTGTAAATATTCTTTCTGCAATAATATTGTTTAGTTCTCTGTTATTCTACAGTGAAGTAGTCAATTAATTAGAGTATTTTTTTATGTATTTTATTGAAGTTTCTTTGTTTACTAGCATTGTTTAACAACGAGATTTGGATTAAGGAATTTGTTGGGCTTATAGTGGCTGTTGCAACTTAGATTAAGTGAGTTGAGACCAAGCTCAGCTCATCTTATCTTATTTACATTAAAAATTCTTAATGAGCTTAAGCCAATCATGAGCCGAACCCAAGTCTTGTGAAAATAAGTCTAGCTAGACGAAGTTCAACTCATCTTAGCTTCTTAGTTGAAGTTCTCTCTTTCCTTACACTAATGAGAGCGCTAATGTCGTTGAGCACGTTGGATATTTCCATTAAGTATCATTTAAAAGTCATCTTCTTAATGGGCATCTCTCAATAATATGAACACCTCGGAAAGGTCAGTATTCACTAAAAGACGTATTGGTCTTCATAAATGAAAAGTTGTTAGAAGGGAAAGGATCTGTTGCACCCAATTTATCTGTTCTTCCGGGTCCCCACACACAAAAGGTGAGGTGTATAGGGTTAAAACTGTCAAAGCAATTTTCCAATGAAAAATAGGTACCCATAACAATGGGGTTTAAAGGAGTCTCTCTCTCTCTCTCTCTCTCTCTCTCTCTCTCTCTCTCAATATATATATATATATATAATGAAATTGACTTTAAATATTTTAAAAGGAAGGCAAATGATGTAGCCCATATGGTGGTTTTGAACCATGTAAAACCTTTGAATGCCCAAATTTTTGCTGAATAAAAAGTAAAAAAGCTATCAATCACCAAATAAAAAAGAAAGAAAAGGAAAAGAATAATTGCAGCAATTCAGGCCACTTAAAAGGTTATGAACTTGATGTCTATATGAATTTTATGAAAACCAATAATTGACTTCAATTTTAGACACAATCAATTAGTAAAATCTTCTCTCTTTTGCATAGTACATACGGGCCCATAACATGCACACTCTTGATTTCGTGCGTGTTCATGTTTAATTTTCTATAAATTATATTTTCAGTTTCATTTTATTTTATCAGGTGTAGGTCAGGTATTTTCAATATTACAAAACTGCATACCAACAAAACAATTGCGGTTTTGACTTGTTTTATCTTGGAGGCAGATTTATTGGACCGTTTGCAATTTCTGGTTTTGTTTCTATTGATCTAGAATAAGGTCTTAAGGATAGTATGATATGTAACTTGAGCAATGTCATTTTATCTTTTAACATCCATCGCTCCAACATAGCCAAATACTTTAGTTTACATTGTCACTCTAATGGAGTGCAACCATAGTTCAAAATCTCGCGCAATACAACCTATATCGCGCAAAACGTATCGATACCGCAGGTGTGCGACACGATACCCCCAAGTATAGCGAATCTTGTGATTTGGACATGTTATCGCGAGATGTATTGCGTATCGCGCATGCGTTTCGCGATAACATGTCTAAAATTGCTATTTTTTGCTTAAAATAGTTTGAGACACGTGATACGGGCGGAAATATCGCATGTCGCGTCTCGGAGACAACCACCCCTGTATTGCAAGTCACCAAAAACCTCAAATTTTTTTTTGTTTACAATTTCTTGCTTCATTTAGTTTCTAAACACTAAATCTAATACTCTATTTGAGTCTATTTTGTTTGAAAATGAAGATTTGAGCTGGATTGAATGATCGAACCCGAAACCCCAAATTTCGACAAAAACTTCTGTAATCTCTTTATTTTTTCTCTATTGCTTGTAAAGTTTTTATATGTTATACATTTCTGATATATCTACACATTCATGGAAAAAAATTTGAAAAAAATATATTTATTTAATTTTTTTCGAAAAAATAAAAAAATTAAAGAAAAATATAAAAATTACATGAAATGAGGATTATTTGGTCTAATTTTTTTATATGTTATAATACATATCATTTTACACATAATATATCAATTTGGTAGATTTATGAAAATAAAATATTTTTTATATTTATTTAATATTTAAATATTTTTAAAAATTCCAAAAAATGCACATAATATATCAATTCGATTTCTCTATGACTTTATCTTACCGTATTATATTTCTCTTTTCTCTACTCTAGTTTCACACTTTCACTGTTGTAGTTTACTTTTATAATACTTATGGATGTGGATTTATAGCTTTTTTTTTTGCAATGTGTAGTGTTATTTACTTATTTATCAACCTCTTAACACTTAAAATTCTGCACATGTGCAATAACGAGTGTCATAAGGGCACCGATTCCCAACTATTGATACCCAAATATGTAATGAAGTATAATGGTTTATAAGTATTTAATAATGTTTATTATAACATTTCCTAAGATTACATTCAAAAATCCTAAGGCTTACATAGTGTTTCCATAGATTCTATAGGGGACAACGTATACATAAAGATGACGGTTTTCTCAACCATCCTATATTTAATGATTCTTAAGTGTGAATTAGTGATTATTCTATCAAATCATAAAGTTTCAAATCAAAATTCATTCATTTGACCCGTTTCTCGGTTTTGGACGCCGTATCTCCGTGATAAGCTGTGATATGCGAGACATACCCATATCTCGGGTCCACGATACGAGTTTCGATAACAATATTTTGAACCTTGCCTGCGATTCAATAACACATCCTCGATGGGCATTTGTAGGCATCTAAAGTTTGCCACAAATTGTAAAATCAAGGCCTGGACCCTTACAAACGTACATAGAAGACCCAAAAAGCTATACATGAGTCTCCAACTCATAAATTAAGGCCAGTTACATGGACAAATCCATTGGGCCTAGGTCAGGGCTTAAACAATAACCCATAGACCACCAAGCCCATGTTTCAACCCATTGGCAGGCCTTAAATCTAGACTAAATGGCACCCATGGAGAGAGATTTAAATAAATTCAAATCTAGATTCTCTTAGGTAAACACGGAAAGCTATACCACTTATGAAATATAAAAGTTTCATAATTTTCCTTCTCTCCAAACAAAGAAGTTGCAACCACTCAATTAAACATAAAGGGCAAGGGTATCTCATTAACACTCAATTAGAGTTATAAAAGGATGTCATCTCAAAGTCTGTAAATACACCCCATTTACATAATATGGGGACCTTTTTAGAAGACTTCAAGCAAGAAAGCCTCAAAGACAACACAAAACTCTAAGTCTAGAGCATCTCAAAGGCCCTCCATACTACAAAGCTTCAGATATCTTTCCACCCACTCTATTAATAATGTTCGCTATTAGAGAGAAGATGACTCTTTGCATCTCAAAATCACACCACAAAACTGGCCCTAAGAACAAGTTCATGGTGGTTCTCCCCTTTTCGGATCAAGTGTGAAGCCCCGAGAAGAAGTGATTTTCCTATAATCAAGCACATCTAGACTCAATCTAAGAAACATGTTATCTGACCCTTGGGTTTTGTTAACGAGAATTAGAGGTTTTACTATTTTGTAAAAGAGTGAAAAACAAATGAGATGTATCCCATTCATTAATTCAATAGAAAAAAACTAGTTCTTTTGAATGTCATATATTTTTCATGTTTCAAATTTACGCATGAAATTTGTGTTGACAAATAACTATCTTCGTGATAAGTCTTTTGATTCTTCCTCCCCCTTCCTTCCCCACTTCCATCATAGTAAATTGTTGATATCATATTTCTTAATGCCGTACCCCTACTACCACTAGACCTCACCCCTTGGCTCATCCACACCCCTCCTCCAGCTCCATCTTCTTCTCCTCTCAATTCTCCAATCAATTCTTCCGCATTGTCTTCTAACCCCCTTAAAAGAGATGCCCAAATATTTACTTACCTCGATGACTTTTTTGATAACCCAATCTGATGACGAAGGCAGCAGAAGAATCAAAACGGGCTCCTCCTCCAGTATAAATTCACCTTCCAATGCCTCTACCATCTCTCTTCCTTCTTCCAAGACCCATAAAACAATTATGTAGCCTTCCCCTAGTAATGATTCCCCTATATCCCCTTCCCCCCACACCACCCTCCCCATCCTTTCATCATCATCTCCCCTGGCAGGACTCTTCATCACCATCTCTTCCTCCTATGCCCCTTCCTCACTCACCTCTTTTCTGCTTACCAAGGACCCCAAATCCCCTTTTATCAAAATCACCCCCTATAGTCCCCCCATTCCTCCCTTACTGAATCCCAAGTTGACATTATACACCCCAGACTCACCCTTGTAATATTCTGCACACCCTCTTTCAAAATCAACGTCGCTCTCCCTTGATGCCGACACCACCCACTTCCCTTTTACACCCCCTCAACCACCTTCCTGCCCTTTCGCATTTCTCCCCAAAATACACCCTTCTCTGATGAAGATCCGTTCCATTGCAGGATTTGATACCCCAGCTCATGGATGCTCCAAGCTTGCTGCAGATAACTTCTTACTTGCTTGCTCTACAAGCTCCCTCTTTCCTTTTTCTGAATGATCAGATGAGGAAGACTTTCTAATTCTAGGTATAAAATGGTGCCTATGTCTATTCTGCATCTTTTTGGATAGCACACAACAGCACCACCTCTCCTTTTCCATCCGAACTGGTCCCCCTGTATAAACTCTGATCAGGTTGCTCCAACTGCTTACTTAAAAACCCCTGTATAAACTCTGTCCTTTCCTTAAACCACTAGCCATACACATGACCCAAAGAAGACCACATGTCGTTGTTACTCCCCCTCCTCTTTTTATAAAAACCCTGGTAGCATTCAGCTTTTCACCTTTTCCAGCTAAAAGCTGCCTGTAGGCACCTTTCATCTTGTTTTCATTACATGGTTAATCTTTTTTAGCTTTATCAACAACTTTTGTGGCCAAAAAGAAAAACTGTGAACCATTCTTTCTGGTTAATATAAATTCCTGTAACAAATGCCAATGGATAAATGAAAAAATTTCCATGGATGAACTCTTATTTGGCATTTCCTTCCATTAACTCTTGTAGAGAGAGGGTAGGAAGGGAACATGCTCATCGCTCTACAAGACCTCTATCATGCAAGTAATTAGTACAGCATCTACGAGCAATAATTAAATTCAGAATTGAGGTCAAGGAAATGTATTCTCCACAGTCTACATCTAGCTAATACCATGTTACAACGTACAGTTTAGCATATTTAACAAGAAACCCTATAGATAGAAGCTTCCTATTCATACAAATCAAGTCATTCTGAAGAAACACAGTTGCATCTAACAGAAAGGAACACACAACAAAAGCTGAATCTAGAAACAATACTAAAAAAAAAAAAAAGGAAGCTACAGTAAGATTCCCACTGGACTTGTTTAGAATATGGATCAAATTAGAACATGGATCAAAAGACCATCAAGAGAATTGTGAACTAATTCTTCCTCTGCCGTTGAACTTACGACGCCCCAACAATCAATCTTATAACTCCAAATTCTTATTTTCTATGAGAGGACGAAACCCATTGGAGCAACTTTTCACTTGAACAAAGAAGTTAATGAAGGATAGTTCCAACTCCTGTTCACTTTATAAAACTACCCATGAAAGAATTATTCTTGACAAGTTTGTAAAACTTGAAGAAATTTCGCATCAGACAAATCATTACTAAAGGGTTCTGTGAAATTAACCAGTTAGGTTTTCATTTTATTCAATGCCCACAGACGAAATCCGATGCATAAATAAATACATATATGATAGAATCCACCCAGAAAAGGGAAAAGTTATAATTTACTAAAAAAGAAGAAGAAGAAGAAGAAATCCTTACTACCCCCCAGAAGATGAATTGTATACTTCAGAAAGATTCAAACCAATAAAAAAAGTAATAATAATCTTACCAAGGTGGGTTTCCTTCTTGAGCGCAGATGTGGTAAAGGCATGTACTGTGCTTATGAAGAACTTTAGCTGGTAAGCAAGGAATGAGGGTGTGTGTTTTGATGACTGATCCATCTCCCTCTTTTCATTCCAAGTCACTTGCTACTCTTCCAACCACGAGAAAACCTGTTCCTGTTCTGTGGACATCACTTCTTTCTTCTTTTCATTTCTTTTTTTTTTTTAATAATAAATATGGAAGACCGTTGGGGTTCGTTGTTGGTAGGGGTGGGCATGGGCCGGCCCGGCCCAAAAAAGGCCGGCCCAAGCTAGGCCCAGTGAGGGCCCGAAGCCGGCACTTTTATTGAGGGTCGGGCTTGGGCTTACCTCGACCCGGCCCGGGCCCGGTCCACACTTTTACATATATAATTTATATTTATTATATATAATATACTAATAATTTTAAAATTATCAACATTATATAGCTTAGTTGATAAAAATTGTTTTTTCCAAAGTATTGGGTTAAGTCCCAGTGAAATCAATGATTTTTAATAGTAAACAACCCTTAAAATTTAAATATATAGTTTTCTATGCTTTTTTAAAACTAGTAAAATTTTGTAGTTCAATTAGTT
>JAOXJP010199625.1:1902-12096 GCA_025762735.1 Platanus orientalis
CCCCCCCCGTGGCACTTTCTTTCCAACTTGTCTGATGACACAAGAGGTGAGAAAGAAAGTGGAGTGATCTACTCCTTGCCGTTCACTGCAACCTCCATTATCAAGTGCACCTGCTCTGACTTTGGCAGTCCCTGTTCAACAACTACAAAGAGAACCCTTATTTGACAATAGAACCAAATGCAAAGAGCTTTGGTATAATATTTTTCTGAATTGAAAATAACAAGACTAATGGATGCGTCCCTAAAAATTTCAAGCGTCCACTAAACTAAAAAGACTACAAATCCAATAATGAACCACCATATGAAGCTATTCATTGACGTGAAAAACTTCATGGGTTCCCTGCAGATTTAACAATTCTGGTTAAGAATATTATGCTTCAAACCCTAAATTAAAGGTAGATTAAAAAAAATGGCAAAAGTTTTTCAAAATTTAGGGGAAATAGCTGATCTTTGGCACATATAGTAAATTTTGATGAAAATTTGCAAAATCTTACCCAAAGTAGTTGGTTTAAAGTACTGTAGTTGAGATTTGAAAGAAAAAAAAACAAAGCAAAACAAAAAGAACTGAGAAACATACTGGTGATTGTTGTGGCTAATCGTTGATTTGACCATCTTTATGACAGAGAAACAACCATTGAAGACACTTTGTAGAAGATTTTGCTCAAAAAACTTTAAAATCCGACCATTTTGATTGGAAATAAAAAAGGGAGAAAAAAGGCCTTTGACGGAAATCACGATTTCCAGTAGCAATTTTGGGGGTGGTTTTCCTAGGGTATCAGACAGCATAAAAAATAGGCTTTCTTAAGAAAAAATGACGGTTTTCCTTGGAAAGCATGGAATTTGACACTAAATAGACAGATCCCTAGGGTCCACAACAGAGAGACGATTATTTATGGAGGTTGATTGTTTGTGACCAAAAAGTATGTGACCTTTCTGTGACCACACCACAGATTGACAATGATGCTATTTTGAAATTGATGCCTTTTCTGGTCACTTGGTTTCTGAATTGAAACCTTTTTTTATATTTTTAACCCAGCGAAATGAATGCCCTCGGATTGGGGGAATTGGATTCTGTTATGTCATACCACATTTCCTCAACTGATCAAATGACCTTAACCGAACCTTGTGCTCGGTGTACATGTTAAGGTTTGAATTATCTCTCTCCTACTTGAATGGATAAATATCATATAAATGGTGTCATTATGTACTTTGATTTAAATTATTTTCTTTTTAATAATTGAAATAGAATAATGTTATTTCTTGTAGGGTAGTAAATTTGGCCAGGTTGACCTAAAGCCTGATTTGTTTGACCTGAAAATTAAGTGAGCTAGGCAAGCTTAGTTTCAGGTGGGTGCAAGTTATGCCCAACTGTTAGGTCCAAAATAAAGTTTAGTCAAACATTACTTAGCCCAAAATTTGGCACAGCACGGCCCAATCTATCTTATTGCTATTAAACATAGACCATTCATTAAGCCCTCTTTTTTTTGGTCTTGCCACCATGGCATACATTGATACACCTTTTTCTGCACGAAGCCACCCTGACCCCTACCGGAGAAAACCCAAACCCAAAACTGAAAACCAAAGCTGGCTATTTTCCATGGTGTACTGCTGGGAATGAGACTTGAATCATGATAGACTTCCCATATGGAAGAGAAAGGTAAAAGATCAGCTCAAGCAAGATTTCCGCAAGCATGCGTAAGCATCTTGCTCAAGTTGTCACGTATCAAAAAGAAAAAGGAAGGCAAAAACCCAAGTTATACCTTAGGTTTGATTTCTTTCTTTTTATGTTCTATGTTAGCAGCTCAAGTAAGATTGCTTGCGGAAACCTTGCTTGAGCTAATCTTTTGCGCCAATCTTTTGCAGAAGAGAAATGCCACCGGAGCCACCTGAGCACGGGAGCAGAGGCCATTAAGCCCATATACAATGGTATACAACAAACCTTAAATATAACCCTAATTAATCCTTGAAACAACAACAAAACAGGACATAAAAACTCACTCGTCACCCTCTCAACCTCTATTCCACCACTTGCTCTCTTCCTCTCACCCATTCGCCCTTGCCTTCTCTTTCTCACCCCCTTCTTCTCTTACTGCTTAAACTCTTGCCTTCTTTTGCTATGGGACTTCTTTTAAATTAAAATTGTTGATTTATAGACACTAGCATTTTTATCTTCTTTTTCTTGTTGACGGGGGCAGGGGGTTAATTTGCCATAGTGGGCTCGTATGCATTTCAGAATTACTAAAGCATTTTGGCAGGTAGACCCTTGACAATACCAATGTGATTATCCTTCCAATAGGAGTGGCAACGAGCTAGCAAGGAGCTCAGCTTGTTTTGAGCCAAGCTTGAGCCTCATTTTAAATTCACTAGCCGAACCTGAGGCCGGAATTGAGCTAGTTTTCTAAGCAAGCCCGAGTTTCAAAAAAGACAAATTGGGTTAATGCATCATTAGACTGTTTGGCCTATTTGTTTTTTTTTGGCTAGCGAGCCAAGCATACTTTTATGAGGCCTGGCTGAACCTGAGCTCAGCAACTCAGGCTTAGCTTTGCCTTCATGTGATTAGCCCGAGCTGAGCTTGGCAAAGCTCGGTTCAGCTCGACTCATTGCCACCCCTAGCTTCCAGTTGTGGTTCTTACTGCTCTATAAATTCAATGGAATTCACCTTGGATCCTATAGGTACATGGCATTTCATATCACATTGTTCTTGCTAATGTGATTTCTCAAAATTTGTACTATGGTTATCCTGAATGTTACTTGTTGGAACTTTAAGGCAGTGCAGTGTGTACAAGCCCTATTGACTGGAACTGGTGGAATTTTGGGTGGTCAACATTTTCTTATCAAGGGGACTCTGACCGACTTCTTTTGTATAATGACTTAAATCTTTGTTCAATCCCATTATCTTTGATCAATGGTCTGCTAAAAACGATCACACATGCATGGCATTAGGACCATGATGCTCACTAATGAAATTCACAAAGAATTCTTGAGTGAACTGAGATTTAGTAGGTCAAGCTTAGGAAATTAGAATTGCTCTAATGGACTTAAATTTCAGAACTAGTCGAACGATTTTGGTGGTTCACCAAGTTCTTGAATTCCACCTTGGAAGTTGGGACTTAGGTGAGAAATTTGTTGGGTATACGTACCGAACTTTTTTTTAAGTATATATATCAAAGCAGTAACAAAGCAATTCGACAAATATTGACAAGGCAATAAGCTGGGTTAGGGATCACATGACCTGAAGAACAGCCTGGGCCCCTTTAGCTTGCCATTGGCAACATGATAAGAGGATCAGGACTCACCATTAGAAGAGTTTGAAATTAAGGACCCCAAAACTTTAGCCCAATCTCCATTAGAAAGTCTCAGCTCCAACTCATTTGATCTTGCCCTGAATTCGGCCTAAATTTGTGTAAACTCAACTCATGGGCTCTATGTTTGAGCTAGCCTGAAATCAACCTAAATTTCACTTGTGATTCGAGCCAGCCTAAACTTGGCCTAAAGCCCATTTTGTTAAATCCGGACTGAATTCTGGCTCATTGCCTTGGAATGAATTCGAGCTTAGGCCTAGTTTGGATCCAGGTGCGGTATTTCAGGTTTGCCTTGGACCAGCCCATCCCAACCCAATTTGCAGCTCTATTTTCTTGATTCTGCCCAATCATTAATAATTTGATTATTTTGAGGTAATAATAGATAGAACTAACTCTCCTACAATCCCTAAATATTTTAGAGTTTCGAAATGGGAATGAATGTTCTGTCCAGGATTTTGTATGTCCTACCGTGTTCTACACACAAAGTTTGGGTGCATAGGGTTAAAACTGTAAAAACAGTTTTCTAATGAAAACATAGGTTCCCATAAAAATGGGGTGTATAAGGTATTTGGCACACATGCGCATCTGGGTGCACCACCACTTCATGGGAGAGAGTGCTCTCTAAAATTCACAAAGTGGGGTGAGGAATAACTTATATGGTGCTTTAGATTTTCTTTCCAGACGATGTGAGATTAAAGAAGAAAGGAGAATGATTGTCCATTTTGAGACAGACCTCTGAAGGCATTCCATTGATTGGCACATGATGTGTTTTTGAGTTTGATGTCTTTTATTGACCATCTACTTTTTCAATGGACCCTTTTACCCCCCAAAACAACTGATGTCTGTTTATAATTCACCATATATACTACAGAGGCATTTTCATCACAGAACATTTGCTTCGAGAAAGAAGACAAAAGAAAATAAAAAAAATTGAAAACAACAAAAGTTGAAAAAGATCTTAAAACAGAGCATCTGTAAAACTTGAAAATCACTTTCGTTTTCAACATCTTACAGTTTGGGAAAGTTACACCAATATGTTGAAAGATTATACTGTTCCTCATCTGTTCAAGAAGACCTTTTTATGTTTTAAATAGAGATCAACAGACACCTTCTAGATGGCTAACTATCGAGCCAAAGAGGTCTGGTGCATCTTAGCATGTTGATCCAGCCCATACCAATGCTTGGAATACTCTTTTGCTTATTATGCATAAAGGATGGGGAATCAGGAGACCATATATTTATGCATTGCACTTTTTTAAGAACCATTAGGAACTACTTTATTTCAAGAATGAACATTTCATGTATCATGCTTGCTCACATTACAGCCTCATTTGTCAATGGAACAGAGGACTCCTAGGACCACAAACTAAATGTTTTTGGATAAGCAATTGCATGGGATTCTATAGGAGATTTGGAAAGAAAGAAATCGTAGAATCTTTGAACACAAAAGAAGAGGACTGGTTGAGGTGGTGGAATCCATGATGCTGTCCAAAAAATTCAAAAGAATATCCATCAATGATCTAATGAGAGACTGACATGGTGTATGCATATTAAAACTCCCAAGTCTAAGATAGTCATATTGGCATGAAACCCCCATCAAGTACCGTGTGGTATACTTAAAAGTAAATTTTGAAGGGTTGTCATTGGGAATCTTGGGCCTGTAGTATTTTGATGCATTTGGTGTTAGTAATTTAAGCTAAAGATCAAAAATATCTTAGAGATTTTGGTGTGGAGAGTAATCGTGAGACCCTTGGTAATCACCACTACAGAGACCCAATAACATAGTATGGAAAGAAGAAACTTGAGAAAAAATAAGAAAAACTTGATCCACTTTAATCTAAAGAGGGTTGCCCTTATATAGATTATCAAAGGGTTCTTTAGAGAAATAAACTTCATTGCGATGTGTACTCTCCAAACGTCCTAAACATTTCAAACTCCTCCCATCTCTTTCATTGGTGTCACCAAACGTTTCAATATTTTCCACCTGTGGATGCCTATGTGGTTATCCAACCACATGACATCTCTTTGATTTCCAACTGTTGCAACCTAACAACAATTTGGATTATGGACATATGTTCCAACATCTCACATTGGGACATGACCCAAATTTTGTCATTGTAGTAATGGGTTGTTGGTCATTTTCTTACGACCCTTATTTGTATCAACAGATTTCCATCAATATAATACTTCCTATCACATTGTTCATATGTCATGTAGCTTTCTACTTGCTACGAATGTGACAGCTTCACATTAGTACTATGCTAAGCAGCGTTGAATTCTGTGTTTTTGGGCTCTATGGTCCACTCCCAATGTCACTATTCGATGTCTTTAGCCCTTATCCAAGGACTTATACCGATTTTTTTTTTTGTCAATTCACTCTTTTCTAATTAACATGCCATATTGGCGATTTCCATTCCATTACATTGTACATCATAGATGACTAGTCAGGTCTTTGCACTCTCTTGTGGACCTCATATATAAGATTATTTTGAATTAGCCTCTCTTACATCATCAGTACCTCCTATTTTTCCTTGTCCATTTTAGGCATCCTTGAAATCCTTCCAATAAAATACCCTTCCATATAGTTTGCAAATATATACTAGACATCTTCTAGGCTTCTCAAACCCATTGCAGCTACATGTTTCAATAAACTAATTAGAGTCTTCTGCAATGTCTCACTCCACATATTGGGTTTACTCTTGCAACTTACATGACTTAGATCATTTTAAGTCTCATCAAGTTTACATGTTTCATTAACACATTTACATTATTCTCTTAGTCATGGAATATGCAACCATATAACCCGAAGATAAGTAACTTGCTTCAACTTCTTTCTTTTACATATTGCTTATATAATATAAATAATATATTCAACTTTTATGTGTATCTTGCAACACATCCCTGTATCTTGCTTGTTCAAAACATTTCCCTTTACAAAGAAGAACGTATGTCTTGGTGTAGATTTCTTCTCATTAGGGTCACCATTACAACATCAGAATAACCAATCACCTCTAAGTTGTCTACTTGAAAACATAACTTAAAATCCATGATCGATCACCAAAACACATGATCGATCACCACCATGATCAATCAGCAACCCAATGATCGATCACGCGGTGATCAATCACCATTGTTTGTGATTGGACACTACAAGACAAAATGATCCTCTGGATTCGTGTCAATAAGGGATTTGATCATAATTTTGTGTGGGACCCACCTATGATGACCTAAACCCTATTTTTCCTTTTATATATATATATATATATATAGATAAGAAAGAAAAAAAAGAACATCTTCTCCAAATAACAAGGTGAGACAAAAAAAAAAATCAAATCTAGCTCAATTTCTAGTTTTTTTTGTTGTAATGTAGCTCGATTTATAATTGATTTTCAGTTTTTCATTATAGATCTCTATAAGTTCTTGGTTTGTAACTATAGATTTATTGTTTAATTTCAGAGAAAGAAGGAAATTGAAAGGGAAAAGAATTTTTGCTAGAAAATCTTAAAGATTGTTTAAAAGAAAACCTTGAGTAAGTAGTTATATAAAATTTACACAAGTTTTGTTTACCCATTAGGTTCATAGATGTCACTTTTTAAGAGATTGATTTTATAGATGAGTTTTCTTTCATATTTTGGAAATCCCTTGATAAGATCTTAGAAAACCCTTGTCTATTGTTGTGATTTTTCAAGTGATTAAGAGATTTACTTGTAAGATCTTAAAAATCCACATTTCCAATTATAAAAGGAAATGGTTTTATAAAGTATATCTATGTAACTCTATAAGATGTTGAGTCTAATGAACTTTAAAGTTTATATGCTAAAGTTTTATGGATTGTTAGCTTCTAAGAAAGTTATTAGTGAATGTTAAAGCTTGATTGATATGGAAAGCATAAATACACAAATTATTGTTGAGCACCTTCATCATATTAGTATAATAATTGTAAAATGATTGAAAATACATGTAGAAAAATTGTTACTCTACATATTGGATCCCATTATATAGAAGTAGTAAATAGATGGAAATAAATTATTATGGAATGGCTTAATTTTGCAAAGTTTAAGGATTGTGAATCATCTAAAAGCATATGTAAACAAAAATTATTTGAAACTCTTGTTCATATGAGGCATAGAAATTTTACAATGTTTGCGAATATATGAACAATGTTTGCAAATATATGAATTTGAAAATTTTTATGGAACCTTTTGATCATGTCAACTGTATGAAAGTTAATTTATTGAAAAACATGAGTATGTGATATGCTATAGAGCACCTTTAATCAAACTAGATATAGAGATTGTTAATTGCTTGACAGAAAGAACATATGAACTTCCATTGAACCTCCTTGATTAAACTAGAGAATGAATTGTTAATGTAGTATATGTTTTTATTCATATTAGAAAGTGTGTTGCACAAAGATGGATGTCTCTTCGGTTAAATTAGTGAATGCATCTCATAATGAAATATATATCTATCACCATGTTAGTGAATGTATCACATAATTATATGTGTCTCTTGAACCATATTAAAAAATTCATCTTATAAAGATAAACTAATGTTTGATCCTATCATTGGGAGTTGAATGATGGCCATAAATATATGATAAATGAAATAAATAAAGATGCAAAAAGAGTGAAATAAGATAAGTACATAGGATGTTGACAAGTGTTAAGTTAATATAAGATCTTGCCTTTAGGAGATAAACAATAGTTAATGATAGATGATAAGTAAAAGTGATAAAAACATAAATGATAAGTGAATGTGATGACCCTTGTTATTAGAGATACAATACAAAATGCCGATGATCATTGCTATTAGGGATACAACACAATATGCCGATGACCCTTGTTATTGGAGTTATAATATAATATGTTGAAGGCCTTTGCTATTGGAGTTACAATGCAATACACCGAAAACCCTTGTCATTGGAGACATAATAAAATGTGCCAAAAAATAAAAAATCGTAAAGACCTTTACCACTGGGGACATAACACAATGTACTAAAGAATAAGAAATTGCAAAGACTGGGGACATAATACAATGTGTAAAAAAATAAAAAAAAAATTGTATAAATCTTTGCCATTGGGGACATAGTGCAATGTACCAAAGGCCCTGCCATTAGGAAAGTACAAAGATAATAAGAAGAAATAAAAAGTTCATAAGCTACGTAAAAAAATAAAATATTAAGAAAAAAACCTAGAATAAAACACATAAGTTTTGAAAGAAATGAAAATTTTATAAGTTATGAAAAATAGAAGTGTGATGGTCATTCCATCGAAAATAATTCAGTGGTAATATATATGGATTTTACCATTATGGGGTATAATACAATCATGTAATTAATGAATAGTGAAAAGTGATAATAGAACCATAATAATTGATAAGTGAACATTGACAAGTGCTATGTGAACATCGAAATATGATAATTGATTATAAGTAACAAATGAACATTAAGAAAGTGATAAGTGGATATTGAAAGAGTGATAATGAACATCAATAAGTGACAAGTGATACTTGATAATTGATAAATAAACTATAATAAGTGATAAATAAAAAATGAATATTAACAAGTGAAAAGAAAGGAAATGTGAAAAATAAATTAGGATGTGTGATTAGTGAACCAAAACAAAAAACAATTAATGAATGTTATTTAACAAGTGAATAAGACAAATTGAAAATGAAAATGAAAAGTAAAAGAGTACGAATAATGAAAAATAAATGAAAATATACATATTAGATATAAAATAACCAATACATGTGATAAACAAAAAAAATGACATTGTACTTGTATGACATGGAAGTTGAATATTTTTTGTCTTATCATACAACTAAATTGATACATTGTTAGTCATATAAAAGATTTGTACATGTTTACTATGAAACTGTTCATACATGTAGAGTTATGATAAGAATAACATAAGCGAATTATGGAAAAGCATAATGAGTACTCATGTTGAAGAGAACTGAACCTTTTTACTATAAACTAGATTAGTAAATGCATGCCATTCAATGACTCATATATATAAGCATCACACAATGCCAATAATAGTAAATGTTTGATAGGAAACTAGTAGTATGTAAATTTTCATGGGTTGATTGATTAATGATTGACATGAATAAAATAATGCATATTGCCATATAGTATATCTCACATGAATCAAAAAAATGGATGGTATAGATTTTGTAATGTATAGTAGATGATGAATGCAAATGTAGATGTTCAAGTATTGAAATCTATTTTGAAACATATATAAAAGCATATTAACTAATTTGTATTGTAAAAGCTTGGGTTCAACCTATCCAATTCAATTGTAGGTTTTGTATACCTACTTACAAGCCATAGACTCACACTTTCATAATGTTTTTTAGATTGAGTTATGTTGAACATGTTTTACACTAGGAATCGATGAAGGAGGGAGGCATGAGAGTGGATACTGTTTTTTTTTTTTTTTCCGTTGGATAGAAAGGAAATTGATTTATTTTTTAAGGCCTTTTCTTTTGATTTCTAAATTGTGAAAAAAAAAAAGATCATTTGACCTTATTTAACATGATTAGCATTGGTTTTAGCCTATACATTTGATATTTTGACTCCATTAGTTGTATTTGTTTATTTTTTATGCTTAGACTTTGTGATTTGTAAACATTATATTTTTAAAATGTTATTGAGGAGTTGGGCTCCTTATGGTGACGATTGATTCTTATAGATATAGATAGTTAGAATGTTTAAATGTTAAAGCTTTTATTTTTGTTGCATAAATGAATAGTTTATTTTTGGTTTCATATTGAGATTGTATGGTTGGCATATTATTAGTATTTCGTTATGTATTTTAGTGGCCAAGGATATAAAAGATCTTAAACAAAAAAATACGTATGCTAAGTGACATGTAAGATGATAT
>JAOXJP010199636.1:0-12096 GCA_025762735.1 Platanus orientalis
GATATAATGTGTATGCATCTGATTTCGGTTCGCTTAATAATCAAATATTTAATAATCAAATCGGATTTTAAACGCAATTGGATATGTAAACATCCGAATTTGCTTAATTCAGATCGAATTTGTATCGGATTCGAATGCTTAACCGGATAAATGGATAATTGACAGCCCTAACATCGCACACTGCACATATGTTGCGAAGAGGATTTGACCCTTAGCTTTCTTTCTAAGAGGACTATACCACAGCCACCAGAGCATGGGGCATTGGCTTCTAGGTATGTGTCTTAGAACTCAACATACACAAACACCATGTTTAACTCAGATTGGGTCCATTTTAGGAACTCGAGCTGCCTTCCACTGAAATTCTTAATTGGGTTTGGGTTGAGCCTTTGAACAAATTGGTCACCCTTGATCGAATCATTTCCAACCCGAGTTTGATAATATATTCTTTTTATAAAATACTGACAATTTAAGTGTTTGGTATAGAAGCTTAGGGTATTAAATAGCTTATCAAGCTCAGCATTATGTGTTTTTAATGCATATGGTAAATAAGGCTAGATTACACGATAAATCACTAAACTGATTTGCGTTGAAGGGTGGGACGGTTGAGCTTGAGTTGGCGCTCAATTGAGTCAGCCAACCCAAGTTGCATCCATAATTTTTATCACAGAACATTTGTTTCGTTTAAGGAGGGATTTCAGCGAAGGAAACAACTGTTCTGTGATGAAAAACTCACTCTGAGTCTCTGTGATAAGCTGTGAACAGACAGATGATGTGTTTGGCTAAAAGCATTTTTTTTTTTTAAATGTTCATTAGAAAAAGCTAGTGTCCAAAAAAGGCACCAAATTCAAAAATACATCATGTGTCAATCTGTGGTAGTTGTACAAAGGACTTTTCATCACATGCATCCATCCTCCCGATTTTGAATTATCTCCGGTCTGAATGGACATGTACCACTCCATTACCAATCAATACATGACATGTGGCCTAACAAAGGCTGTTGTAGTTAATACACATGGGTCAAGGGTGGGTATTACAATAAATACACAATTGATAAGTACATGTATATTTATTAATACACCCTTTGTCAGACTCATATCACATCCTGATCAAAGACTGGAATGATACGTGTCCATTCAGATTGGAGATGATGTGAACTACTTTAGCAAAACTTGTTTGGCCAGTCTTATTGGACTCTATATAGCGTCAAAACCGGAGCCGTATCCTCTTCGCCGCTCCCATTGTGCACCACAGTATTTAATTAAGATAGGAGCGGCATGGCTCCTCTTCTGCTTTAAACAGCAAAACCAAGAACAACGACAACGAACCAAAAGACACATGCCATTCTCACCTTAATGTGGAGCATGATGAGAGCATACCAGAGGATACAACCAGAGCATTTTTGCTTCAGTTTTTTTTTTTTTTTTTTTAATTTCTTTTTTGGTAAATTCTAAAGATCTTGAGTTTGAGTATTTACCAAAATATAAAAAAATGAAGGGTCTTGAGTCTTTATCAAAAATAAAAATATAGGGGTGGCTCTCAAGAGCTAGCTCTAAATAAAAACGTTTCTTCCACTTTTAAGTTAAACATGCTTTGCACCTGCTGGATAGGGATGGCTTGTATCTATTTCGAAAATGACGCGTTACAATAATTGCAATAATTAATGTGCAAATCTTTAGCCCATCAAGTCCTGTTTGTTAATTTACCGGGAAAAAAAGGTCCTGTTTGTTTAGCAATGTACCCAATAGAAAAGGCCGAAAAGAGTATTCTTTGAGCGTGCAAATGAATCTGCCCCATTTCGCAGTTGATTTGATTGCATATAGGATTGGACCGAACACTGTCTTTCTTTGTAAAGAGACTGTATGATGGATTTATCTTAAAATATAATATGTAATTATAAGAATAATTTAATCTTCCAAATCATGAGGATTAAGGTTTTTAATCCAAAGTTAGATGCCACCCAATGTAATTCCCATCACATCATTGTAGATAGGCGAGATGTTATGATGCTGATAGTGCTATTTTGAGAAAGGGAGTATAACTTTTGTGATCAAAATTGGTGTGATCAGTATGTGACCACACCACAGATTAACAGTGTGTGTATGTGGTGTGGTGTGAGGTAAAAATCGTTGTTGTGAGGAAAACCTAGATTTGGGATCATATGCAACAAAGTAGAAGAAAGAAAATAGAGCAAACATTAAACACACAAAAAAGAAGATGATTTATGTGATTTGGCGATGTGCCTACATCCACGGAAGATAATTAAACTTTCTTCACTATGAGAATACAAAATCGTACAAAAAAAGTGTTTTCTAAAACCCAAAACTCACACTTTTTCTCCTTCTACAGTCCCTCTCTCTCAGACTCTCAAACCTTTATGAAAACCCCAAAAAAACATCCTTTTCTTGTGGCTACACCTTTTCTTTTTTAAGAAAGTTTTTTCTCTAATATATATTAGGATTTTCACTCTCCTTTAGTTTAACTATCAATGACTCTTTTTGCAAAAAGAGTCTTTAACCCAAGTTGGATTTCCAACCATTGGATCTTGAAAGATCCAACAGCTGAAGATAAAGTCACACCCAATAAATCTCTACATTGGCTTTATTTTCATCCTCTTATAAGATTTCCTGTTGAAGTTAGTTCCACCTGTATCTTTGCCAAGACACAAAACTTGTGACATGTGCACTACATTCCACCTTAACTCACAGAAAACCACTCTAAAAAAAACCCGCATTTGTCCTTCTTAGTGAACTCTGCACCATATATACCTGAAATACATCACTACCTCAAACTTGAATTGTATTTTGTCTGCTATCATCGCAAACAACTATTGGCCTACCCCAACTACGAAAGAGACCATATACAAGTGATTGTTATTCCATACACCTTGTTTCCAGTTACCCGTCGATGTCAAACGAATAACATTTCTCACTATATTCCCCAATAGACGATACAAAACATTACCACATTTTTTCTCTTCATTAAGACCAAACAGCCGCATGTGATTTTCATAGTTCAACTTATAGCTAAATACCTATAACCCTTGAAGTCCAACTAACCTATGGATATTATATTATTTTGTATCTTTGGGACATATGACACACCACTCAAAGTACGAATCACTCTATCAAACATCTTGATTTTTACCGTCCCAACACCCGTAATGTCATATGTAGACTCATCACCCAAAGAAACAAAACTTATATTATTTTCTTGGAATGTATCAAGATATTCTTTTATGAAGCATATATGAACAAGACAACCTGAATCTAATATTCATTTATAATGAAAAAAAGTGTTCATACATTTGAAGACTGTGAAAATATCTCCAATGTACTCATATTCCTTTGCTAACATTGTACTAGGATTGTCATTTTCTTTCTGTTAATACGTTTTAGGCAATCCCTCTTCATGTGGTGATATTCCTTGCAATAAAAACACTGCACATTTCCCTTTTTCAATTTAGATTTGGATCTATACTGAACTTTATCACTTCTAGAACCTTATTCCATTGTTATTTCTGTTGCAAATAGACCTTATGCCTACCCCTCACCCTTTTCTATAGATACATTCTTCCTTAATTCCCTAGAATGCAAAAATACTTTAACATCTTCCATGGAGATGGTATTATTTCCATAGAGTAAGGTCATAACAAAGTGTTCATATGATGTGAGTAAAGAGCAAAAAATAATGATAATTTAATTCTCATCATCAATCTTAATATCAATATTTTTCAAATTTATAATGATTTTATTGAATTCATTCAGATGTGCTTTTAAAGACACATAATCTCTCATCTGTAATGTATAAAGGCATTGTTTCAAATACAACATGTTCATGAGAGACTTGATCATCTACAGGAACTCCTACTTGAGCCACAACCCAACCACAGACACCTAATCTGCAACCTCTCGCAACACCTCATGGCCAAGAACAACTAAATCGCATTGAGTGCATTGATATTAAGTTCCTCCCCATTGTCTTCTGACATCATTGCATGAAGCTTTTTTCATTCCCCACCAAAGCTTTGGTCAGTCCTTGTTAAATCAATAGCACACACATATTCACACACCATAGATTGAAGTTGTTTCGCATATCGAAATTTTCCACTTCATACTTTGCAGGCATGTCAAAAAACCCCAATCGTAACATAGGTCTTTGATACCAATTTTTGTGTGGAAAACCTAGATTTGGGATTGTATGCAACAAAATAGAAGAAGGAAAATAGTGCAAACAACAAATAGACAATAGAGAATACAATTTACTTGGTTCAAAGATGTGCCTACATCCACGGGAGAGAAACAAACTTTCTTCACCATGAAAATGTGAAACTGTACAAAGAATGGTATTTTCTAAAACCCAAAACTCACATATTTTCTCCTTGTACACCCTCTCTCTCACACACTATTAAATCCTGATGAAAACCCCACAAGAATGTCCCCTTCTTGCGGTTGCACCTCCTCCCTAAAGAAAACTTATTTCCCTAATATATATTAGGGTTTCCACTCTCCTTTAGTTTAGCCAACAATGACTTTTTTTAAAAATGAGTCTTTAACCCAAGTTAGATTTCCAACCATTGGATCTTGAAAGATCCAACGACTAAAGATAAAGCTACACCCAACAATCGCTAAAAAAGTGCCTAAATTAAAAAGTAGGAGACCAAGAAATAGACAACAAATTTTTTTTAAAAAAAAAAACATCACGTGTCAGTCTATATTATACATCATACATTGGTCACGAAGATCCTTTTCCTTCGACAAACCCCAACAAAACTTATTTTTCTAAAATTGGATGCTCACTCTTTCTTCTCTCTCATGAAACACCCCCACACACATACAACTACTAAAATTCCAAAACGTCATTGAAATGCTTTTTCATGTGTAGTTATAGAAGTTTGTGTGGTGATAAGGTTGTCGATGAGCCAAGTTAGCTCAACTCAGCTCACATGAGCTAAGTTCAAACCTTGTTTGAAATTTGAAGAACTGAACCCAAGCCTCCAATTGAGTGCATTTTCCCACGTGAGTCTGAGCTGAGTTGCACTAAGCTCAGTTTGCTTTTAGGTTGTTGGACTTATTTCAACATGCTATACCTTTAACTTTTAGGTTCAGGTTTGGGCATGGGCTATTTGGCCAATAAGATTTGGTCCTAAGGCAGTAAAGTTGAGTTTGACAAGCTAAGTCAAGCTTGAGTTAGCTCACCTCAATTTTAATGTGTTGAGCCTGAGCTCGGCACCTCAAAGATAGGAAAAAACCTGGCTCAGCTTGACTCGTTAACACCATATATATATATATATGTTTAGTAAAGTTTGGTTGAGGCTCACTTAAGAAACGAGTTTAAATCAAGACTTAGGCTCAACTCTATGAGCTTAAAACAAGGTTCAGGCTTGGCTCATAACTCAGAGCTCGACTCATTGATAACCATATCCACACTTGCCAATTACAATCGGATGCTTACCTCTTCAGTAGTCCTTTTCCTTAGAAATTGAGAACCTCACATGCTTAGTTTAAGGCTCAAGCCCCTCTAAGGAGCCAAATTAGTCCATGATACTTGTGCAAAGGATTATCATTGTTGTGTCAAACTGTCAATCACTATCTAAAGGGTTTTGGTAAATACATTGATAAAGTACAATAACATGAAGGAAAGACCTCTAAAATACTTTTCCTTTTCATAATTGATGCAACAGTGATAGATGTTTCAAGGCCTTTCATTTTCACAAGTGACATAACAGTGATAGATCTTGCATGCATGTTGCAGAGGATTCGTTCTTGTCTAAGAGGCTGTCTAAGATCTATTGGATAGAGTAGTTGATCTAAGAAGCAAATCCATCTAGTAGTTGATTTACACTTGAATGAATAGAGAAGTTGATTTACACTTGAATGAATAGAGAATATAGAAAGATGATTTATTTATCAAATAGGGCCCAAGGGTAAGTGTTAAATAATGTTTGTTTGTGTAACCTTTTCTCTTTGACTTCTGCCAACTTCTAGGCTCGTAAGAGTTAGAAGTAGGCAAAAGGAGCATTTGGCTAGTAGTTATCATTTAAACTTTCTTAGGTATTCAAAAACCAAAAAAAAAAGTCAAGAAAACGACTTCTTGCATAAGCAACAGAGGGAGATTTTCATGAGACGGAAAATTTTGATATCCTTTAGACAAGCATATAAGAGTTTATATAAGAATGAGATGAGAGAGAAATTAGGAAAGAATTTTCACCCAATTTGATGTGGAATATGGTCATACCCCTTCTTTATTTATACTTATAAAAAATGTGTAAGAAAAAATATATAACCTTATCTAGATAACCCTTGGTATATGTAACACCCATAAATATAGGGTTGTCTCAGTTGAAAACCCACACAACTTTTTCCCTACATACACAACTTTTCATTGAAAAAGAATGGATAAGGTTGTGTTGGTTAGGAACCAACACAACTCTTCCCAGAGAGTTGCTTATTCCAAGAGGGCTCTTCATGAGGAGTTGTGATGTTTCCCAACCAACACTACTTCTCAAGTATTTTATTTCTCAAGAATCCTTCCCCAAGGGACACCTATAAATTGGGTGTGACCAATCATGACCAATCCCATGCGTTTCTACAGCTCTCATTTGGACATGATTGAACATATGTGTCTTCTCCTTTTTGTTATACTGAGCTACTAATAGGATTGACCAAATCACTACACAGCCCTTCAGATAACATGATCCATTATTCATAGTAGATCATCGACAATGTCAAACCGATCACACCATGTATCCATACTAACATTGTTAAACTAAATTTACTCCCTAACAACTTCAATCACTTAACACTAGTATCGTACTAGTGTCTCTGAGACTATAGTCTTCACACATAGTATCATGAAACGACGACTTCAACCTATATTCTTATTTTAGATTATAGACTAGCAACAAAGTAAAAGTACTTCTTACACTCTCATTCTCTTATGGAGTACAATATTCCTTTTATCAAGTACTTCCTATGCTCTAAGTCAAGAGCAAGACTTTTCTCAATCACGGTAATGTTGACTTACTTGTCACCACCACTTGGTAACTACACTACACGCTCTAGACCTGTGTTAGTTTTCCTCTAAGCTTTTGTGAATTTTACATATGATGACCTAAGCTGGTATTCACATCTCATTAGTGCATCTAACCACGTTCAAAACTACCTCACAAAGTCAAAATTTTTAGTTTTGAATATCTAGTAAACATTCTTATACTAATTCGAATCAATTAGGCATTGATTGTTCTTCTTGGGACTCCTCGAGATCCCTCTAGTAATGCCTCACATGTAGCCTCTAAAACCTTAGACGTCCTTTGGACCAACCATACCCATTTTGGTTACATGTTCTCTAAATATTTTCAGAGGCAATCCCTTGGTCATGAGATCAGTTACCATCTCATCAGAGCTTTGCCTTGAAGTTATTAACTTTACTTTTTATTATATAAAGATAGTAAACATGTTATCACAAAACACATTGATTACACCATTTTCCAAACATAGTTTCAATTCTCTTATGAAACATCCAATCCAAATAATATACATTGTTGTTATACTGCATGCAATAAATTCAAATTCTATGGTATACCTAGCAACACACGCTTGTTTCTTGCTAGACCAATAAACTGGTCATCCCTCAAAGAGGATCATGTGACCACTAGTTGACTTCCTTTCATCTGGATCACTTGCTAATCTACATCAGAGAACCTAACAATGTCTAGTTTGTTACATCCAAATCCTAGCTTATAATTCTTAATTCCTTTTAGGTATCTCGTTATTTTTTTAACTCCTTGTCAATGTGTGTCTCCTGGATTAGATTAAAACCAACTTATTAATCCAACTTCATAGAAAATATCAGGCCTGATACAGATCATTACATACATTATAGTGCCTATAACTTGGGCATATGGTACTTTATCTACTATGTCATTTTTTTGATCATTCTACGGACACATTAATTTATCTGGTTTTTATTCCCTGATAATAAGTGTAGCAACATGTTTACACATTTCCTTTCCAAATCTCTTAAAGACCTTCTCAATATGCATTTCTTGATCCAGATAAAATATCCCCGAGCCTCGATCTATAGATATCTTAATACCTAGTACATGAGATGTGTCACCCATATTTTTTATTTCAAACTTTGAACCCAAATATGATTTAGTCTTATTAATCATCTAACAATATATCATCTACATACAATGATAATATTGGTATCTTATCATCTTTCTTCCACACATATACACAGTAGCCAAATGTATTTATTTCATATCCTAAGTCTAGAGTAGCCTTGTAGAAGGTCAAATATCATTACATCGAGGATTATTTAAGTCCATGCAGGGACATCTTTAATCAATAAACTTCGTCATCCTATCATTGAGTTTTAAAGTTTTTTGATTGCTGCGTATGAATGTCCTCCTTCAATTCTCCAATGAGGAATGTCATTTTACATCCATTTGTATAATTCTAGACCTATATACACAACTATAACCATTAAAATTCTAATCAACACAAACTTAGCTACTAGAAAATATGTGTCTTCAAAGTCTATCCCAGGTTTTTGGGTAAAACCCTTTGCTTCCAACCTACCATTGCATATACATAGTTATTGCCTTTCAACCATTCAAAAGATTTGACAATTCTCAGACATTATTCTTTTTTTATGGAGGCTATCTCATCTTTCATACCTTCCATCCATTCAATCGAGTCCTCTAGAATCATTGCTTTCTCATATGTCCTGGGATCATCAATGATATCATTTTTTACATAATCATCTTCTTCTATTATTAAACTATAATGGTCCTGAAATAGGGATGAAGGTTTTCTAGACGTTTCTCTCCCATTAATCATAAGATATCATTTTGGTTCAATTAGTACAATAGTACTTTCACCAATAGATTCGTTTTGGTCTATATTCATTATAGTCTCCTGACACTCATATTTATTATTCATATGATTTTTTCAAGATCACTAATGATCTTAACCTCTTCTATGAATGTAGCATCTCTAGTTTTAATAAGCTCCATATCCTTATGATAGAATCTATTACCAAATCCATTGATAGGGTAACCAATGAATTTGTACTCATAAGTTTGACTGATCAATTTATCTCTAAGAGGCTTCGATATTAGAAGATGAGATTTGCATCCCCATACTCTCAAATTTGATAGATCAGAATTTCTACCAATCTGTAATTCATAAAAGGGTTAATAACTTACTCTTTGTAGCCACTCTATTCAATATATAGATAATTATTCTCAAAGCTTCCCCAAAATACTAAACGAGGTCTTAAATGAGCCAACATAAACCTTGTTATATTCATCAATGTCCTATTTCTTTTTTCTTTTTTCTTTTTTCTTTTTTGCAATTTCATTCTATTGTGATGTATAAGGCATGCATGATGTTTAAGTGCCTTATTCCACTCTCCTTGCATAAATCATTAAATGCCTTAAGGGTATATTGTTCACTCTGATCATTATTCAAGGCTATTATTGTTCTACCTTATTGGGTCTCTACTTCCTTAAATTCCTTGAACTTATCTAAGACTTCTGACTTGTGTTGTAAGAGGTATATATATCCATATCTTGAATAATCATCAATAAAAGCAATGAAATAGTTCATTCCTCTATGTGTTTTGATTTTTAAGGGACCACAAGTATCTAAGTTTATTATTTTTATTAACTCAGATAATTTCCAATGTTTGACAAATGGCTTTTTTTTATCTTTCCTTATATAGAGGTATCCAAACATGCGTATAGGCTCTTCCTCAACAGTTAAAAAAAGATCCATTGCATTTTCTGTAAAGAAAATTTTTGTGCGATATATGGAGTTTGATTGATCTAAGTTATGTTCGATCGATCGACTGGTACTTTGATCAGTCAAACTTCTCAGGGTTTTCTGAGCATTTGGGTTGACCAATCCAACCATCTTTTTGATTTATCAAATTGCTTGATCATTCTAATTGAGTTTTGATTGATCAAAACTTTTCATATAACAAATTTTTACTTAATTTTGTTTTAAAAATCCTTGGCAACCCTCGTGTTTCACCTAAGGTTCATGGGAAAGTATTCTCTAAACCACCTATAGTCATTGGTCTCAGTCTTACCCATAAATACTTACCAATCAACCTTGAATGGTCTATTTATTGTGAAGCACAAGATAGGATCTTAAGGTGCTTGGAATTAGAGCTTGAGACATCATTACAGTCTTCACATTGTAGTTTCATGTATCTTGCACTTATGGTCCTTCTTCATCCGGCCTTATGTAATGTGCCTTTGAAGCTTCTCCTAGACTTGGTATTACATGACTTGATTTTACATTAACAATTACATACATACTAGCCTAGATACATGGACCCTCTACACACATGTACTACTTATACTTTATAATGGAATTGATAACAATATACACATACATATTATATTAACAATTTATACTGTGTCAAGGATACAAAGAGGTTTCTTTCATCAATATTCAACATGAAGGACCTAGGGGTTACTAAAGTTATCTTGGGAATTATGATAATCAGAGATAATGATGGTATTATGATTTCACAATCCAACTATACTAAGAAGGTTCTCAGAAGATTCTACATATTCGAATGTGATTCAAAAACCACACCTGTGAATTCCGACCTATGGTTGATGAAAAACAAAGGAAAATGTGTATAAAAATATAAGTACTCACAAGTTATCGACTCCTTAATGTATGTCATGTGATGCATTAAGCCAAACATTGCCTTAGCAGTAGGAATGTTGTGTAGATACACGAGTAACCCAAGTAGTATGCATTGGAGTGCATTTAATTTAGTTCTAATGTATTTGAAAGGAATCATGAATTATGGAATACACTACGAAAACTATCATTTTGTTGTTGAGGGGCATATTAATGCTACCTAGAATTCAGATTTGGACAAATCCAAATCAACGACTACTTAGATTTTCACTCTATCAGGAGGTGTGATCTCTTGAAAATTCAAAAGATAAACATGTTTCACTCAGTCTTCTATGGTTAAAAAATATATTGATAGCCGTACTAATATGGGATAAGGTTGTGTCAGTAATAACCATTTACTGCAACATCAAGCTATTATATTTAAAGTAGACAGTGCGAATTACAATAGGAAATCCATGACCGTATGTCTGAAGCACAATCATGTGAAGGGTCTTATCACTGACGGCGTTGTGACAATACAATATTTGAAGTCAAAAAATAATTTACTATTATCAAAAGGCCTTAATAAGGAGTTAACCTCTTGTACATCAAGGGAAATGGAACTAATAAGCCTATAAGGTTATTTGGTAGACATCCAACTTAACTGTAGAAAGTTCAATGGAAAACCAACCTAGCTATCTCTTGGGTCCAATGGGAAAACAAACTAGATATAACCAAATTGTAAGCATAACTTTCATTTAATGAAATTGTCCTTCCTATGGTGATCCTACAAATATGTTTTTTTGTAAATGAATTGTGTGATGTTCTTATAGAAGGTAGTTCCTAAAGAATATGTGTTGATTACTTGTGAATGTTTTCCTCACAAATGATGAAGATTGAGAAGTTGAGTTCTATGGACCTGAATTAGGTTGAAAAAAAATATACGCTCTTGATATAAGATCACCTATTTTAGTGTAAAAGTTGGTCATTTTCTATGAGATTTGGGCTGTCTCTAGAGTACTTAGTAAAACTGGGATATAAAAAAAAAAACTTTAAAATGTTAATTTATGTGAATGAGTAAAACCTCTTTAAGATGATTGTGCATGAACAAGTTGTTTGTTAATAAGAGTAGTTCAAGACATAGTCCACTATATCTCAAAAAACAACATCATGTTTATACTATTGTCAGCACCTAATTTTGGCTTAGGGTCCAAAGGTTTCTTTCGATGGGCAACACTAACTCTCTAGAATTAACCTTAGGCATCCTAGGAAACCCAGGTGGTTAGACAGCCTCCTATTTTTAGGCCATCCCCATTATTTTCTAATTTGGCACTCTAAACCCTTGATTTTATCCTAAGATCTTTGTTAGACCCTTTCTCATCTTCTTATCATTACTTCTAATCTCATACTTTTCTAAAGGGTTATCCCAAGTTCGGTCACATTTGCATTG
>JAOXJP010199647.1:0-12095 GCA_025762735.1 Platanus orientalis
TTAACACATTACAATATGTCACCAAATTCCTTTTTTTTTTTTTTTTTTTTTCTTTTTCTTTCTCAGATAACTGAGTTGTCCATATTCATGAAACATCGAATGAACCAGAGGACTCAACTACAAACGAACAGATCTCAAACAAATTTTGTGAGTTAAAATGGTTTCTAGTCAATTAGCATTGGCATAACACTCTTTCAGTCTCCACATATTGCACTGATGGTGCGGCAGGGCAATGGGAACTGACTCATCAAAAGGCCGCAGCAATGGAACAATTATGATTCTTCTATCAAACAGAGAAGACTAAAAACTAAAATACAGGAACAAATACGGAAATAAAATGTAACAGATTTTAACATCTCAATAGAAGGCCGAATGCATCAATTATTGGAGGATTTATTAGTTCAATGCAAGGGAAAAAGTGACAATCAAACTTATCCAACAAAGCACTACGAGACAGAATGTGGGGACAATTCTTGGTTTGGCCTACAATAAAGAGTTAAACTTGAAGATACACTTCACGGCTTGAAAATGTGAATTACGTGGTTGATACATATGTTGCATTTACCACAAATAATATGTTTGGTCACGTAATTGTTAAAGCTGTAATGCTCCAACTATACTCCGATAATAGCTTGGATTCTCAAACAGTGGATCATAAACTGAGATAGACGACTTCTAAACCGTCCTTGGTGTAGGACACAGATAATACAATTCCATACCAGCCTTATGTAACAATTATAAAGCATATTATTCATGAGACAAGCATTATTCTAGAACCAAAGCTTACAAAATTAATTCCAAGGAAGTGTTTTAAATTCCCAAGATGCCTCATGTCAAAATGATCATGTAGAGATGTAAGTAAGATTTGTATGGCTGTGGAATCATTCCCAGTAATGAGGATATCATTTACATATATAAGTAGAATAATAATCGACTTATTGTGATGTCTTACAAACAAGGAGTTATCAGTATGGCATATACGAAAACCTTGAGACATAAGATAGTTTGAAAACTTAGCATACCAAGACCTTGGAGCTTACGTTAAGCCATATATGGCCTTTTGTAGTTTGTAGACATATGAGGGAAAACTTTTATTCACAAATCCTAGAGGCTGAACCATATGGGTTGTTTCTACAAGAAGACCATGCAGAAATGCATTCTTGATGTCCAGTTGCTGGATTTGCCAACCAAAATGTAAACCTAAAGACAAAATTAGCCTAATTATGGTCATTTTAATCAATGGGCTAAAAGTTTCATGAAAGTCAAATCCTCGCTGTTGGTTATACCCTTTACCCACGAGTCTAGCTTTGTATCTAGCTATATTTCTATTAGAGTCTCTCTTAATCTTGTATACCCACTTACACCCAATTAGATGTTGATTTGGTGTTGCAGGTACTAATTCCCACATTTGTTGTTTCGTTAGGGCATAGAATTCCTCAAGGATCGCTTGACGCCATTCTAAACTAGATACTACTTCAGAAAAGGATTCCGGCTCTCTATGATTTACTGTCACTACAGAGATATATATATATATATTTTTTTTTCCGGTTTCCTTATGTCACTTTTCGAACGAGTGATCATCGGATGTTTGTTTTGATTATCAGTTGTGGGAATGAGTGGAACAACATTGGAAGAAGAATCTGATCGATTTCGATTGTTTTCAAATTTTCAAATCCATAATACCATTAAATTAAACAAGAAGCAATTCTTGGTTTGGCCACAATTCACATTAACCACTTATAGTTATATTGTTATGTTCCACAGGTATAACTCTTGTTTTGGAATTCTTTAAAACAAGGCTTACCAAACCAGACTATTCATCATATGTGAACTCTACTTCCTCTGTATCAACTATTATTCTCTTGGGCCTAGCTGTTGAATAGGAACGAAATACGCCAAAACTCCAAACTTCCAAGTCAACTTTTGAGATTTTCTCATGTTCATATCTCAAATTCTTAATGGCTCCTCCAGAGTTGAACATCTTGATCAGTCCAATAGGTGCAAATGAAGCTCCATTGAACAATTCTTTAACAGGAACCACTGTAAAAACTTCATATTCTAGGGATTTCAGTTCAATGGGCACAGATGAGTTATTAGGAAGATAAACCACCTCTCCTGCAGTGTGTATCACAATAATTCCATTAATAAAAACCAAGTTAGTTGGCTTATAATATTTCTAGAACTTATGTTTCACTTTGATGAACTCCATATTCATACCTAGGACAAAGAGGCTTAGTGGAATTTTAAGATTTCAGTTATTTGCATAGATTAGAGAACATAAATATGACAAAGAAGATACACATTATGTACATTTAGCAAGCAAGACACACCACCCAGATGGGCATGATATGGTGAATCCAGACCATCCATCTGATATGGGATCCTCTGGATTGGCCACATTGTAGTGTTAAAACAAGGCTTCACTATCGCTTTCAGAAAAAGGATATTCTTTTTGTTTTATTTAATACCTCTTTCCATCTGTGGTGGGATCTGAAAATAAATAATCTCTTAAAGGTCTTCCTGGAAGTTTGGCCTGCAAGATAGATCCATCAGGAAGTACAAGCTGTAACGGAAACAGCAAGAGAGATTCAAAATGAATCTCAACAGATGGAGCGTTACAGACATTAAAGGAAAGCTTAACATCTCATAATGCCATATAACGATTCCTTCAAATCTACGGTTTTCAAAAACGTTTGATAAAATAAATATTATTAAATTATATTTATTGTTGTATTCGTTAAAGAAGATTTTGGGCTTCCTTAGGATTTAGGAGGAAGATGTGCAGAGAGATATACGAAGAAGAAACTTTAAAAAAAAAAAAATATTGAAGCTTTGTTATTCATTTTCTACTATTTTATTAATTTATGTTTTAGAGAGTGCACACTCACAATCCATCTGTGCCATTCGTAGTAGACCTTCAGCACTGTGCAGAGCGAAGAAGGGTTTAGGTGTATCTCCTAGAGGTGGTGGGCGTCGAATAGGGTTACTACACACGAAAGCCCAACGTATCTACTTTAAGGGTAGTGGATTTCCACGAGAGGCACCTTCGATAAGTCGACACTAACTTGATTTGAACTGCAGATTTATTATACTCTGTTCATCCCTTGTAATTCTCTATTGTGAGTTTGATATCGGATTCACTAGGTACGAGCTATTTAAAAGCTTTCGTTTCATTATCAGATATATATATATATATATGTATGTATGTATAGATGCCGAAATTCGGATCACCTAGATTGTCCTCTAGTTGCCCTTCATCTGGAACCTCAAGCTCAGATCTCACCTGCACAAAGACAACAAGTGGTATCGGTGTGGAGCCGGCTTACTCCCCTCCGACGCTCAAGTCAAAGATCAGATATCAAAGGATTCTCTTCCCCTACTTAGAATGATTGTACTTACCTTCTTCTCCGAGGGGTCCTTTCCTTAATATAGGAGTTTCTCCTTGTTGTCCCACATGATTCGTCGGGAATATTCTCCAAGTTAGTTAAGAGAGTGTGGATGAGCAATACATGTGTCGGTGTCAAATTGGTTATCATTCAGCCTCTTGTAACCGCCTTTCTGTCCTTATTGCAGTTGACTCATTGTTTAGTGAATTACCTATTGGCTCAATAACTACAGATGACTATACTTTGGTTGCCTACTTTGTAGGCCGCTTATTAATATTTCCCTGTCTACTAGTCGGTCAGGCATTTATAATATTCTGTTATCAATGGGTCGGTCAATCGGTCATAAGGCTCTACCACTAACTAGTTGTTCGGTATGGACAACTGTGGGTTTGAACCGGTGGTGGATTACTCAACGAATCGGTAGGATAACTAGTTGGACCATGGTGGCTTGCTCGGTCAATCGGCTTGGTCAACTCGGGTCCAAATTACTCATCATCATCTGCCCCCCATTCCCTTATCCAATGACTCAAGCAAACATGGGGAATCTAAAAATTTGTCTAAGTTGCTTGATTCACTGACTTATTTGCTTCATCTTCTTCGAGCTCCGTGCTATTAATGACGATAAGACGTTTAAGTGGGTAGTCGTCTTTCCTTGAACTACGCATTTATCCAACGGCGATGAAGGGTTTAGATGATCCGATGGTTGGGGTAACCTGAGGATTCTATAAATGGACGCCCTTCCTCCCCTTTTGAGTTTTCTATCTTCCTGTGATTATTTTCCGAAGTCGTGTTTAGGTTGTTTGCTCTGTTCATGCCTACATTGTACTCAGGGATTCATCAACCGAGACAATCATTGAAAGGTATTTTCTGTCTTCTCTTCCTTTCTTTGTGATTTTCCTCTCCTCTTTGTCTTGCTTTAGTATCGTCACTCCTCCATCAAGTTATATTTTTGCACCCTTTTTCTTCCCTTTGCATCAGTCGTGTTTTCATTCGTGTCTTTAGGACTCCACCCTAGATCCTACCAAGGCTCCTTTCGATTTTTATTTAACCCATCTTTGCTATTACCTTCGCACTCAGAGGCATCTTCCTGACCTGAGTGTTTTAGGATTCGAGTCTTCCTTTTTGAGTAATGTTTTGAGTTAAGCCTTAGAAGTAATAGGCCCATCGGTCGGCGTGGTATACGCACTCGGTCGGATGGATAACTCATCCGATTCTTCTAACTTCGTCATGGCTCTAAACGAGAACCTGGTCAAAGAGGACTCACCTGACTCGGCTCAACCTTTGGTGTTTGTTAGGTCGGGTCGTTTTGTTGGCGTGTCCTATGCTGTCGAGCTCGTTCTTTCTACTCTATCGAGGTCCTAACTAGAGGAATTACATGTCTACCAAATCCCAGAGTCGGTCAGTCTGAGGGTTCCCACCTTTGATGAGTGGGCATCTTCTTGCCTCCCAAACGAGGTTTCCATTTTTTAACAGACTCTAGAAGCCAGTCTACGATTTCCCATTCCTTTGTTCATTCATCAACTCCTCACCCACCTCCGTCTAGCTCTGGGTCAAGTTATGCTTAATGGGTGGAGGATTCTGATCACCTTCATGGTGTTATGGCCTGCGTGTAGTGGCGGTCGGGATCACCTCACCATACTGGAGTTTCTTTACTGCTATAAGGCAGTGAAAATGCACTCGGGGTGGTGGTATTTTACAGCTCGGTGCTCGAGCGAACACTAATCACAGGTCTTCCAACATCGAATAGAGGTTGGAAAAAGAAATTCTTTTTTGCATTCGGGGATGGGCTAGAGTCTTTCCCATGGGATTCACTCGTTGATCGAGTCTCATGCAATCCCCAAGATATGGGGAGAGCCACGTAGAGAAGATAACTCTCAGTCATCATAGTTTTCCATAATCATTTTCCATTTGGTCAGTCTAACCCTCCTTACTTTTATAGCGTTGGTTGAGGGTCCACTATCCTAGGCTCAACTTGTGAGGTTGGATCATGCCTTCGCACTTCCTATTTGGGATTACTCCCTGTTAATAGATCCTGAGTCGCTTTCTTCATATTTGTTTAGCCCGGAGATCCCTTTGTCAAGGCCATCAGTCTTGCCAATCGGTCATGAATTTGGGTCATCAGCCTTGCCAGTCAGTCAAGCATCTGGGTCGTCTTCTTTTTCAATCTGTCATCCAGGTCATCATCCACCCATCTCAGCCATTGTTACTTCTCTTTTTCATTTGTTTTCATTTATTTAATCACTTGTTCTTCTTTGTAAATATGTCTATCGTGCCATCAAAATCTTTGCTAGCAAGAGTCATCTTTAAGGCTACCTCTGGGAGCTCTCATAAGAAGCCCAAGTTTCCCCATAGTGGTTCTGTCGAGAAGGACCGATTGGGCACCGTTCCTTCTACAGTCATCCCTTTAGTTGACTTGGCCCCTCCTTCTTTTGTCAATCTAGAAGCGGCATTGGAGACTGCCCCTACGTTCGATAAGTGCGTCGACAATCTTCCTGCTCAAACCCCAGGGGGTCTTCTAAGGGGAATGAGACATCTTCCCCTTCTCTATTGGGTGATGAAGAAGAGGCGGTCTCCCACCTCCGCTTGGTTGTTTTTTACCATGACATGAGATGCTTCAAGGGCAACAGTACAAGTGCCTAGGCAAGGAGCACCTTCTTCAACCTCGGGAAGGTAGAGTGCTCTTCTCCTTCCTTTCTTAATCCGTTTATTATTTTGTTATCTATTACTTAACATCTCTTTTTGCAGGTGCTAACGAAGTTGTCCATTCTCACAAATCGTCAACTTGCCACTGACACTTACATAGATGAGCTTAGGAAGAATCTCTCTAAGGTCAACTTTGAGCAGTCGGCGCTGAGGAACAAACTTACCGAGACTAAGATCAGGCTGAAGAGTAACGAGACCACACTGGTAGGGGTTTGGGACCAGCTTGAGAGGGAAAGAGCTGGGGCTGTTGTGCTACAAGAGTCTTTGGACGAGATGAAATCTCTCTAGGAGGCAGAGGAGGTGAAATCCGTCGAGGAAGCGGTCGTGGCGTATATGAAATCTAAGGCTTTCAATGACGAGACTATGGAGTTTCTCATCAGTGGTTTTAAGGCCCTTCACTGTCAGGCCCTGTGGGCTTATCCTGATCTTGACCTTTCCATGTTCAAAGCCGATGAGGAGTCAGACTCCGTGGTACCCGAGCCAATGAAGGAGGCCGAGGTAGAGATGGAGAAAGATGACGCCGCCTCATGAAGATGGCTCTTTCTTTTAATTTTCTATAAGGACCAAGAGTCCTTTCTTCTTATTTTCTTGTACTCTGACAATTACTTGAATGGATTTCTCTTTTGACTAGTGATAATAATTCTTCATATCATTTTGTAGATCGCTCATTTCCTTTAGTGTTTTGTTTTATTTGAACATTTTCTTAGGACACTCGATATGTAGACCGAGGGTTATTTTTCTGGAATCATCTGACATTCCTGATTTTAATCGTAGATTGTTGTAATAGGCTGAGCATCATTTTACTGGACTTAGTTCATTTTTCTAACACTACTTAGGACTTTAATTGTAGACCATTATAGTAGACTGAGGGTCATTTTACTGGACTTAGTCCATTTTTCCAACACCGCTTAGGACTTTAATTGTAGACCGTTGTAGTAGACCGACGGTCATTTTACTAGACTTAGTCCATTTTTTTGACACCGCTTAGGACTTTAATTATAGACCATCGTAGTAAACCAAGGGTCATTTTTTTGGACTTAGTCCATTTTTACGACACTGCTCGGGACTTTAATTGTAGACCATCGTAGTAGACTGAGGTTCGTTTTACAAAACTTATTCTATTTTTTTGACACTACTCCGGACTTTAATTGTAGACCATTGTAGTAGACCGAGGATCGTTTTACTGTACTTAGTCCATTTTTCTGACACCGCTCGGGACTCTAATTGTAAACCATTATAGTAGACCAATGGTTATTTTACTTGACTCAGTCCTTTTTTCTGACACCTCTTGGGACTTTGGTTGTAGACCATTGTAGTAGACCGATGGTCACTTTACTAGACTCAGTCCATTTCTCCGACACTGCTTAGGATTTTAGTTATAGACCATTGTAGTAGACCGAGGGTCATTTTACTAGACTTAGTCCATTTTTTTGACACCACCTGGGACTTTAATTATAGACCGTTGTAGTAGACCGAGTGTCGTTTTACTGGACTTAGTCCATTTTTCTGACATTGCTAGAGACTTTAATTATAGACTATTGTAGTAGACTGATGGTCGTTTTACTAAACTGAGTCCATTTTTCCAACACCGCTCAAGAATTTAGTTGTAGACCATTATAGTAGACCGATGGTCATTTTACTGGACTTAGTCCATTTTTTCGACACCACTCGGGACTAAGTTGTAGACCATTGTAGTAGATTTACTGGATTTAATCCATTTTTTTAACCCCACTCGGGACTTTAATTGTATACCATTGTAGTAGACCGAGGGTTATTTTACTAAACTTAATCTATTTTTCTGACACTGCTCGGGACTTTAATTGTATACCGTTGCAGTAAACCGAGGGTTATTTTACTAAACTTAATCTATTTTTCTGACACTGCTCGGGACTTTAATTGTAAACCATCGTAGTATACCGATGGTCATTTTACTGGACTTAGTCTATTTTTTTTACACTACTCGGGACTTTAATTGTAGACCGTTGAATTAGACCAATTGTCATTTTACTTGACTCAATCCATTTTTTCAACACCGCTCGGGATTTTAGTTGTAGACCATTGTTGCATCACATGACAGTAGGCAAATTTCATTATTTTATAATCAGAGTTACATTACTACTAGTAATACCTTTTTAGATGTTCCATGGTTGAGGTAGGATTTTTCCTTCCAGAAATTCTAGGTAATAGGTGTCGTTACGTGTAGTCTTGGTTACTCTGTAAGGCCCTTTCCAGTTAAGTAATATTTGCTATTACCAGAGACCTATGTTGCTAAGCTCACCTTCTGGAGGACAAGGTCGCCATTCCAGAAAGTCCTCGATCGGACTCTAGCATTATGATATTTTGTCATCCGTTGGTACACTGCCATTTGGATGGAAGCTTCATCTCTTTTTTTTTCCAACAGGTCCAAATTCAAACGTAGTTCTCCCTTTGCCTGTGCATTCAGTGGTTTTTGGATTCTCAGACTCACCTTCCTAATCTCCAAGGCTATGACTGCTTCACAGCCGAAGGCCAATGCAAAGGGTGTCTCCCCTATGGGGTACCTAGGGGTGGTTCTGTAGGCCCAGAGGACCCCTAGCAACTCGTCAGCCCATTGCCCCTTCGACACTTCTAGCCTAGTCTTGATTATCTTCAATATAGTTCTGTTTGTGACCTCAGCCTGACCGTTGGCATGGGGATGCATTAGGGATGAGAAGTGATTCCTAATTCCCAACTAAGAATAGAATTCTCGAAAATGCCTATTGTCGAACTGCCTCCCATTGTTAGTGATTATAACCTACGGTAATCCGAATCGACATATTATAGATTTTCAGACGAAGTCACATATGTTGCTCTCAGTTATCATCGCTAGCACTTCGGCTTCGACCCACTTAGTGAAATAGTCGACAGTCACTATAAGGAATTTCCTCTGTCTTTTTGCCAGGGAAAGGGGTCCCACAATAGCTACTCCCCATTGGGTAAAGGGCCATGGACCTATGATGGGTGTAAGCTATTCCACAAGTTATATGGGGATGTGAGCGAACCTCTGGCAACTATCATACTTTCAGACAAGATCAGCCGAGTCAGCTTGCATGGTTGGCCAATAGTATCCTACTCTGACTAGTTTGTGGACGAGTGACCAATTACCTGAGTGATTCCCACATATTCCTTCGTGAACATCCCTCATAGTGTAACCAGCCTTGGCTGGAAACAATCATCTTAAGTATGGCATGGTGAAACTCCGCTTATAGAGGACATCGCCAATCAAAGTATATCGACTGGCATTAAGTTTGAGTTTTCTGGCTTCGCCTTAGTTAGGCAGCAGATCTCCCATTTTGAGAAAATCTATGATTGGGGTCTTCTAGTCGTCTTTAGTCTCATTCGTGCATACATGAGTGCTCGGCCCATCCTCTGTACTAGGTCAGGTGGGGCAACTTACTTGTAGCCGATTACTTATTGCATACTTGTCGTCTAATGCTAGTTGTGTCAATTGGTCTACATGCTCATTATGACTTCTCAAGATGTGCTGGACCTTGACGGCATCAAAATGGGACATGAGCTCATTAAACTTGGCCAGGTATTTTTTTTATTCCGTCTTCTTTAGCTTTGTACTCGCTAGTCACCTATCCCTCGACAAGCTTAGAATCAGTATAAGCAATGATGTGCATAGCCCCTGCTTCTTTTACTACACTTAATTCTACAATTAACGCTTTGTATTCTACTTCATTATTTATTCCGTTGAACCCCAACTAGATTGTGTACTCAATCTCTACTCCCTCGGGTGTGGTCAACAATAGCCCTGCCCCACTGGCTAAGGCCGTGGACAATCCATCCACGTGGAGGGCCCATTCAGATTCAGTGGGGCTACTCTCATATGTTTCTGCAGGCATCAGCTCTGCCAAGAAATCTGTAAAGACTTGTCCCTTTATGGCGGTCCTCAGTCGGTAACTAACATCGAACTCGCCCAGCTCTATCGCCCACTTCACCATCCTACCGTACACTTCTGGTTTCTACAGCACTGCTCTTAAAGGTTGGTTTGTTAACACTGTTATTGGATGGGACTGAAAATAAAGTCTGAGCCTCCTTGTTGTTGTTATGAGTGCAAATGCTAGTTTCTCTAGGGGTAGATATCTCAACTCTGCTCCATGGAGGGCTCTGTTGACATAGTACACCAAGATCTGATTATGCTCATCTCTGAGTAAGACCGAGCTTACTGCCATCTCAGACACTGCCAGATACAAATACAGGTCCTCTCCTTGAGTCGTATGACCGAGGGTCGGTAAGCATGCTAAGTGTCCCTTGAGATCTTAAAACGATCGGTCGGCTTCCTCTGTCCATTCGAATCCTTTCTTCAAAAGGTGAAAGAAAGGAAAACATTTATCTGTCGACCGGAGATAAATCGACTGAAGGTCGTATTAAGAATATGTATTATCAATCCCATGGTCAAAACAGGTGAATTGTTATATAATGTGTCAAGTCCAAGATAGTTTTCCAAGATCAAAAGAAAGAAGACTAAGAAGGGACTAAAAAACCTATAAGACCAAGAAAAATGACAAGTCAAGCAAGAGAAGAACAAGACCAAGACTCAAGATGAAGAATCAAGTTCAAAGATGCTAAAGCTGGAGACTGACAAAGAGAAGTTGAAAGGATGCTCATGACAACCACAATCTCAGAAATTACCCACACTTTACACAGTGTGCTAAAGCAATTAAAGTAAAACCTAAGATAAAGTGTGGTGCTAAACAGGGTCATAAGACAATTATGAATGTTCCAAAAAGTTGAGAGAGAAAGACCCAAATCCAAAAAAGGGGGGACTGAACAAAAAATTTAGAAATTGCAGACCTTGATCTATCACAAGATCTGTGATCGATCACAACTGATTGATCACAGATCTTGTGATCAATCACAAGTGCAAAATTAGGCAAAATTGAAAACTCCCGAGAGTTGTGATCCTTAAGCCTGATCAATCACACTTTCGTGATCGATCACGAAAAAGTGTGATCGATCATAGTCGTGAATTTGACAAAAAATATGTTTTATTTTTGAGAATCCAATTTGAGGTTCCTCAGGACTAGTCCGTTAGAAAGTGTACTAATCCTATGGACTAAGATTAGATCTAGCTCTATTAAAGGGTAATAATACCCTAGGGTCTATGTAGAAAGTGTGATTAATGAGAAAGAAAACATTTTGCATGAGAAGAACGGCTATTCTGAACACCGGAAATCTTATTTGATTATTGAGTGATTGATCTTGTGCTGCTATGAATACTTAAGTGATCTCTTTCTAAGCATACTACATCATATATCAAAAGAGGAGAGAATCATTGGATGTTCGTTGAAAGGAAATTGGAGAATCACAAGGTACTAAATGTAATCTCTACTGCATTTTCAAACTGTGGTATCATATGAGTACCAAAGGAGCATCCACATTTAATACATCTTATAATATCAACTTATATGAGGTAAACTTGTGTTTATTCAATATTCTATTGTTTTAAATCCCTTCCGTTGGAGACACCAGAAGGAGCATTGCACTCTTCGGAGATATATAGTGTAGGTATAGCTTGCGTTGCAAGTAAAAAGGGTTTTGTGTAAATTTTACCTAGATTGTTTGTATTTCAATTTGAATAAAGTTATAGGAAGCTCTGGATTGAGCTTTGGGAGTTGACGTAGGCCTAGTGCTGAACCACTATAAACACCTGTCTTGTGGTTGTGTGATTTATCTTTACTTTATGTAAATTGTTATTGATATAACTGTAGTTATCCTTGTGCATTATCTAATTGATCATTAATCAATTAAATCATTGAGAACAATTGAATCACTCTAATTGACAAATTAAACAACAAGGTTAATAAAATAGGCGAAGCAAAATAAATTAATTAAAAGAGTATGACCAATCCTATTCACCCCCCCGTCTAGGATAAAATTTCAATGTGTTCTTCTCAACCTTATTTGATCTTTCAATAGGTTTAGGAGTCTCCACCTTTTTTTTCCCTTGTGAAATGGTTGTGGAGGTGGTTGAGTAGATCA
>JAOXJP010199658.1:0-12095 GCA_025762735.1 Platanus orientalis
CCATTCCTTTATGGGGGTTATGGGAAATCCAAAATGTGAATGGGCCCCACCCCTTGTGTCTTGCCCCACGGCATCACACAAGGGGGATAGGGTCAAAAACCACTCCGGATTTTGTGCATGCAAAATCCATGCACAATTCATGTTTAAAGGCATATGAACATTCACATCAGCATTGAAAAGTGATAAGCATGTGCCCCAAAAAATGCAAGTCATTTTTCAATGTTAATATGAGTGTTCGCAGCCCCCAACATGAATTGTGCACGGATTCTGTGCTCACAGAAGCCAAGCCAAGTCATAACCCATAAGGATAGATGTCAAGATTTACCAATTAATGCTTAACATGAAAAAAGAAAAAAAGAAAAAAAAACAGCACCTCAAATATTATCCTCAATTCTGCGCCAAAAATGCCCTTTCTCATGCATTGCGTCACATACTGAATTGGTGTTATGACACAAATTCACAGATCATTTCCAATTAGCACTTGAGTCAATACCTGACAAAGGGTGTCTCGGTAAAAATACAGGGGTAAGAGATGGTGGTACTTTAATTGATAATACATATATATCCTTGCCATATGTAGTGTCCAATTCTGAGTTAGTACAATGTCACTCGGAGTGAATTGTCTATGGCGAAATACTGTAGTTATATGCACGGGCTGACATGATAGGGGTACAAATGTCAACACACTCCCAAATCAAATAAATGTGCCTAAAATGCACATAACTACAGACTTCCACTGCAAAAGGATCTTCTCTCATGTCACTCAACTCAATTCGCTATAATCATGTCCCAATTACATGGGGTCGGCAACATGCACTAGGGTTGTAAAATGAAGCAAATATGAAGGGTTATAGACATATTTGTATTTGTATTCATTTACTTAATTAAATATTGGATACTAATTCAAATATTTGTATATATTTAAAAATTAGATCTATAAATCTAATTTATGTGCTTAACTGAATAACTGAATATCAGATATGAATCGAGATACATCCAATTACACTTTTGCCATAAAATTAAGTTTTTGAGTGGTGACAGAATTATTTTAGGATTAAAACAATGGGGGTGAGGGATTAAAGTGGTGAGGGACAGGAATGTTAGTGACAACAACAAGAAAGGCATTAACTATAACAGAAAAAGAAGAAGAAATTTGAGATTTCTATGTCGTTAACTCAAGAATGGAGGTAAGATGATGATGACGATGATAAAGATTACAAAAATAAGGACCTAGCTAATAACTATAAAGATGGTAGATAATCAATGGAGCTCAACCAAATAAGGGCAGCTGGCTACTAGGGAGGTTTCAATTAAGGGTTTGGTATTAATATATAAATATATTATTTTATGTATTTAGTTTTACTCTTTTAATGTGCATCTTCTTATTTATAACATTAATTTAGGTAACGTTTGGCAGCCAACTGTAATGTAATCCTTTTACTTGAGTTTTTCAAGGCATTTGTAGTCATGAGTTGATGGTTTCATTGTGAACTCATTCAAATGTATACTGATTTGTTAACTACAATTAGAAATGAAGTCATCTTAATTTTTTCTGTAAAATGAAATGACTTATGTTATCAAGCACAAAGCCTTGGTAAACTCAAATGAAATGATTTTATTACAGGTGGCTGCCAAACGCAGCCTTAGAATAATCACACACACATATCTAGCGGTGAGGATGTATATCGAATACAAATCTAATACGGATGCTACACCCTTCCACCCTGGGCCATTAGGCCCATTACGAGTTTGAATCAACCTTAGAAAGGCTCATTATCTCCCTCTCCCATGCTCAAAGTGCAGCTTAGTGCTCTTTTAAAGAGGAGGAACATTTCAAGACAAGAACAACTCAGACGACAACGCTAGTTAAACGCTTGTAGTCGCTCAATATGTGAGAAACTCTTGTTGGATCTTCCGATACCATCCGGTGACTCTTTGCTTCCATTCACATTTGAAGCATTCTCCAAGGTATCTTTGCCCTAATTCTTCAATTCTCCAGAACTAAAGTTCTATATAATCGATCTATTTCATCATGTTTCTCTTATCTTCTTGTTCTTAGAGATTTCAGGACCGCCGTCATTTCTCAACAATTACGTTTCCGAATAATTTTCCACGGCCGATATCGATCAAAGAGATAAGACGTGGTGGCTGGAAAACTCGAAGTAAAAGGATCTCTCATCTGGTAAAACTTTGATAATTGTTAATTCCCCCTTTTTAGGTTTATTTGATCTTCAGATCTGGAATGAATGAATACATGTTTTGGAATTTTTTATTTGCTTATATGATTGATAATCTTAGCGCTCTTTAAAGAGGAGGTGTTAGCACATATTTGAAATCTGCCAGTAAAAGAAAGACACGTGGGAAGAAACGACACGTAAGAAAAATTGTTACGCAGGCCAGCCATGTTGGGCGGAATACGAAGAGCAAAGGAGGGTCCCACCAATACCATATTAAGGATACATGACCTAGTCAGTGAACAAAGTGGTCCACAATTTAAACCGAAAAATGATTCGATAACGAACGTGGGGGAGTAACTGCAACATCGTGGACAAACATTTATAAATGAAGAGAAACAGTGAATAGCAAGGACAACAACTCAATCATTAAAAACATATTCTACATCTTATTAGTAGTCGTAGCTTTAGGTTAGGCTTAGTGGTAGCTAACTCTTATGGTGACTCGAGTCCCTCGTCATGAGTGATTCGATTATACTGCAGACCTAGATTCAACAAGATTCTTCCAGGAAAAGGACAACAGCCAATCTGTGTCATTCATAGAACCAGATTCAACAAAGCTCTTCTACAGAGAAGGGCATCAGCTAATCTGACTTGTTCACGAACCCAAATTCAACGAGGTGCTTCTAAGAGAAGAGTAGCAGATAATCTGCATTTACTCAAAGGATCATATTCAACGAGGTTTTCCATATTTCGAAAGGATAGAGAGTGGCTAATCTGTCATTCGAAGGTATCCTTGTAACCAACATTGTATTATCTATAATTTCAATTTTAAGTAAATTTTTTTTACATTGTCTGTACAGGGTGCCATTATTTAGTGTGAAAGTCCTCGATCTAGAGGCATTATCGAACCCGAAACCCTTTTGATGATCCGAATTAGAAAGACCAACACCCATGTCAATTCCAAACAAAAGAATTATTGTTGACTACTAACAAATTGGCGACCACAATGGGAGGTTTTGAAGTATTTATCGCATACTTGAAGCCATAAATGGCACTTCAAAGAGACAAATGACCAATCAATGATGATGAGACACATGAGTTGTCTCTCAACATCGAAAACAAGCTCGATGACCTCATCGAGAGAATGGAAAAAGAATTACAAATGATGCCAGGCATCATGGGAGATGTCTTACTAAAAATACTCCAGCCCTTGGTGGACAATGTTCGAACCAGTCAAAACCTAGGCACCAGGGACCATGAAATGGCTAACAGAGCAGACATCCCGAAATCCTCGAATAGACTTGGGGAGCATGAGAAACCTCTCGGATACCCCGAAGAGCCTCGAGTCGAAGTTTTCCCTGAGTAGGAGCCCATCCGAGTGTCCATAAGAGGGCTAGGATCGGGGAATCAAGGCCCTATGAGATATCACAAGGGACCAATGTTCAACTGGATCCTAGAGGGGTGGAGATACATGAAAACCCTGTATTTGAGATTAACGAGGCACCTCAACAAGAACATTGGGGGCCCTAGATCAGGGGACATGACCAATGTAATGGTTAAGCCAGGTATTATGGTCCCAATATCCAACGACCTCACCAGAATGATCAATTTGGGTATAATGGTTGTCCACATGGCCACGTAGGCATAAGACCTCCACCTCCTAGGAGGCAAGACCCACCCAATTACTAGAAAAACCAGTTCCATAGGCGAAATGCTAATGGATATGCCAGGACAAACCAACCGTACCACGGGGTGCAAGACCCACCAAACTATTAGGAAAGTCCCACTCCTAACAATGAGGAATTCGTTGACATGGGATACCAATCTCAACCCCCAAATTACCAAAGGGCTTATCTAGGCCCAAAACGACCATAGGGTGTTTTCCTACACGGGTACACCCAGAACCCTAGAGAACAAGTCATAGGGGTTCTCAAGGAGTTGTATGGACCTGACCTTCGATGGGTTGCACATCCAGCATATAGAAAACCCTACCCTGAGCAAATTGACAGGGACTACTAGTTCCCTCGAGGGTATAAAATACCCGACTTCGCTACCTTTTTTGGTGAATACAGTAAAACAACCATGGAACACATAAGCCGATTCACCACACAATGTGGGGAATTTTTCAACTTAGGATATTATAAATTGAGACTATTTCCAAATTCCCTCACAGGGTAAGCTTTCATTGGTACATTAACCTCCCACCTAACTTGATAAGAAGTTGGGAAGAAATGGAAGATAAATTCCATGCCCATTTTGCTCGAGCGGACATTGGGGTCTTGATGGCTGACTTGGTTAGGTTAAGGTAACAGCCAAGAGAGATGGAAGAACAATTTATTATAAGGTTCAAAAGAGCCAAGTCAAGGTGCCTTAGTGGCTTACTTGAGATCGAGTTTGTAAAATTCGCCCAGCATGGGCTTGATTTCGAGCTTAGGAAGAAATTCGAGGGAATGACCTTCTTTGATTTATTTAAGTTATCAGAAAAAGAAACCCGTTATGAAAACATTCTCTGAGAGGAGAATCAATGTCGAAATTCGTTATATGGGACCTATTATCAAGATCCTAACTATGAGGTTGACCTAGCAAAATTTGTAGGAAATAGACCATTCACATGTGAGGCTTTGGCCATAAAAGATAGTCAGGCACAGGAGTCGAATAAACCGCAAGTTGTAACAAAAACTTATTCCTTCGATCTGACAAGGCTGACCAGATATTTGACATGTTACTTGAGGCTAAGCAGATTAAGATAGTCGGGAGGCACAAGATTCCTACACATGAGGAGCTATGTGCGAAGGACTATTGCAAATGGCATAACTCCTTCACACACCCGATTAACAAGTGTATAGTGTTTTGAAATATTATCTAAGAAAGAATTAACAAAAAATTGCTTCGGTTTTCTGATGAAATTAAGGCTATGGAAGTGGATACCTTGTCTTTCCCAAAATTGGTGGATGTTGATATGATAACTATAGATTGGACATGGGAAAAGAAATCACAAGATGCCACAAAAATGAGCAAAACTGTAGGACTCACTAAAGTTGTACATGGTGCAGGAATATGATCAAAGCCTTCAATTATTAGCAGGGCTACAAATATGGCCAAGCGTGGAAAAAAATCATTTGAAAATTCTAGTATAAAGGCATGGGATTCACAACTCGATAGCAAAAGCGATGGGAAGACTTTGGTCGAAGAAGATGACTTTTGCCTCTGTAATAGATGCGGCAAGATAATGGCCAATCTTATGGCCATAGCTGCAAAAAGGGAGCATGAAGCCCCTGTATCAGCAGAGCTCGCTCATAAGAGGAAAGTATACATAAGTGCAATAATCCATTTTCAAGCCCCTCGCACCAATGATTGGCGACCTAATAAATGGGCAAGAGAAAGGGGTCAGTACATGAATAAACCCTGGATGGGGGCCAAGCAACCCCAAGAGGCACCACAACCTCATGGACAATTAAACCACCAGCTGGAGAAATCAATAGGTGGGTAGAGGTGATCACACATGTTAATAGGCAGCATAGCAAAAAAACCTCCCAATATATAAGTACGGGTACAATCTTGACTTCCCCTTGATGACCAAGACTTAAAAAAGGAGATGGTTGAGGCAACAGGCCTTAGCTCAACAAGGAAACCTGTATCAGGTTCAAAGTTAAGAATCAGGGTTGTAGCAGGGCAAATAGGAAGAGACCACCCAGCATCAGGTCGTCAAACACACTAAACCCGACTTCCAATTCGACACGTCATCTGACGACGAATCAAGTAAAAAAGAGCACAAAAAATTGGAAAAAGGATATTATCCCATCCTTAATGTCAACGAAAACTAGGAGCCCAGATCGATGAGTACTCATTGTCCAAAAGCCAAGAAAACCTAAGAAGGCTCACTAATACAAGCTACCAGATATCTTGACAAAAATCCAAAACAAATGAGGAAAGGAACGGCAGCAACAACGTAAGAGCTAGGCAGACATGGCAGAACTGCCATAAGATGAGGACGATTTCCTCGATTTTGAGAATGAGGGATTATTTGCTAAACCTTCACACCTTCAGAATCGATAATGGACAATCTCCCCGTCGACAAGAGCAATATGGCCAATATCTGTTTTGGCAGTCACCCCGAGAGGGAGGTTGACTATCATATGATTCTCACATTGCTTGCTGAGTTCAAAGCCCACCAGGATCAGGTTTCCAAGGTGGCAAAAGAATTTTGGGATATTATCTTAGAAAAACCGACGACCATAGAATTAGAGAAGAATGCGCCGAAGGAAGACCAGTGTAGAACAAATGCATACGAGAACACATGTAAACTTATTTTTCATAAGCCCAGAAATATGACCCAACATTTAAAACCCTTGTACATAGAGGTACATATGGAGGGTCGACCTGTTAATAGAGTATTAATCGATAATGAGGCGGTTGTTAACATCCTCCCTTTGTCGATGATGAGAAAGTTATCAAAGGTCGGTAGCGATCTAGTGCCAACGATGTGTCTGTTTGTGGTTTCTCAAGAAAGGCTACCCGGATCAAAGGGTTCCTTTCACTCGAGTTACGAGTAGGGAGTCAAACATAAGTGACTGCTTTCTTCATGGTCGACACCACTTCAAATTATAATGCATTGTTGGGAAGAAATTGAATACACTCAAACTGGTGTGTCCCATCATCTTTACACCAACTGTTACTATTCTGGAATGATAGTAATTGTGTAGAAGTCGTACATGCAGATAAAAAACCATTCCTAGTCTCAGCAAACAATGTCGAGGTTCATCTCTATGATGATAGTGTTGGTATAATCAAGCTAGTCGGTAAGGATAGTGAAGGAAAACCAACTGAGATCACTGTATAGAAGAATCGAGAGGAGGAGACCTCGATTAGTCAGGAGTTCAATGAATTGTGCAGAGAACTGATCGACCCCGCTGCAATAATAGGGCTAGAGAAATTGAGCCTGAAAAGCAAATAAGAGTCGAATGACTAATCTAAATAAAGAAAAATAAGGGGCCACACAAATGGCCTTGAAAAGACTGTTAGGATATTTGATAGAGAAAAGAGTCAAGGCATACCTTGTTGAATGTAATATACAAGAGTTACCCTATGAGCATGAAGTCATAGGAGTTGAACAGCTAAGAACGGCCCCAACTAAGTTGGATGATTTAAAGGCTGAAGTACAAGATGAATTGAGAGGAGTCAATTTGGGTACCACAGAAATCCCATGGATAACGTATGTTAGTTCTAGGCTCGAGGAGCCATAATTTGAAAAGATCATGAGTGTCCTAATGTAATACAAAGATTGTTTTGTCAGGGACTACTCAGAGATGCCAGGGCTGGACAGAAAGCTGGTCAAGCATCGATTGCCAACAAAGGATGACTACTTTCCTTTTCAGCAGCCTCCTCAACGAATGACCAACAAGGTAGTCTTAAAGGTCAAAGAGTAAATTGAACGGTTACTGGCGGCAGGATTCATTCGCCCTACTAGGTATGTTGAATGGCTCTCAAACATAGTGTTAGTTGTAAAAAAAAATGGTAAACTTAGAATTTTCATTGACTTTCGAAATCTTAACACTGCCACTCCTAAAGATGAATATCCTATACCTGTGGCTGATTTATTAGTCGAAGAGGCAGCTAGACATCGGATAATATCCTTTATGGATAGTCATTCTGGTTATAACCAGATTTTTATTGATGAAAAAGACATTCATAAAACTACCTTTCGATGTCTAGGACCGATAGGTATGTTCGAATGGGTAGTTATGCCTTTTGGCCTAAAAAATGTTGGGCCGACTTACTAGCTGGCCATGAACTACATTTTTCACAACATGATTAGAAAATTTATGGAAGTATACATCGACGATGTTGTGATAAAATGCCAGGATTTCGATAACCATTTGCTCGACTTAGAAAAGGGATTTCTCATAATGAGAAAACATCAATTAAAAATGAATCCCTTGAAATGTGCATTTGGGGTATGTGCTGGAAACTTCTTGGGTTTCCTGGTGCATTATCGAGGGATCGAGGTGGACCATAACAAAGCCAAGACGATTATTCAAGCTCAGCCACCTTCCATAAAAAAAGGAATTGCAAAGGTTTCTTGGGCAAATTAATTTCCTTATGCGCTTTATTTAGAATGTAGCAGGAAAGACAAAATTATTCTCACCAATACTGTGAATGAAGGGGATAAAGAGTTCGAGTGAAAAGAAGAGAACCAACAAGCCTTTGAGAAAACCAAGGAGTATCTATTAAATCCACCAGTATTGATGCCACCCAGAAAAGACAAGCACTTGAAGCTGTTAGCATATATTTGAAATCTACCAGTAAAAGAAAGACACATGGGAAGAAACGATAAGTAAACAAAACTGTTACGCAGGTTAGCCACATTGGGTGGAATACGAAGCATAAAGGAGGGTCCCACCAGTACCACGTTAAGGATACATGACCCAGTCAATGAACAAAGTGGTCCACGATTTAAACCGAAAAATGGTTGGATAACGAACGTGGAGGAGTAACTGCAGCATTGTAGACAGACTTCTATAAATGAAGAGAAACAGTGAATAGCAAGGACAACAACTAAATCATCAAAAACAGATTCTACATCTTATCAGTAGTTATAGCTTTAGGTTAGGTTTAGCGGTAGCTAACTCCTATGGTGACTCGAGTCCCTTGTCACGAGTGATTCGATTATACTGCAGACCCAAATTTAACGAGATTCTTCTAGGAGAAGGACAATAGCCAATATGTGTCATTAGTATAACCAGATTCAACGAGGCTCTTCCAAAGAGAAGGACATCGGCTAATCTAACTTGTTCACGAAACCAGATTCAACGAGGTGCTTCCAAGAGAAGAGTAGCGGATAATCTGCATTTACTCGAAGGATCAGATTCAATAAGGTCTTCCCTACTTCGAAAGGATAGACAACAACTAATCTATCATTCGAAGGTATCCCTGTAACCAACATTGTATTATTTGTACTTTCCATTTTAAGTAAAAAAAATTTACATTGTCTATATTGGGTGCCATTATTTAGTGTGAAAGTCCTCGATCTAGAGGCATTACCGAACCCAAAACCTTTTTGATGATCTAAATTAGAAAAACCAGCACACGTGTTAATTCCAAACAAAAGAATTATTGTTGACTACCAACCGGAGGAACATTTCAAGACAAGAACAACTCAGATGAACACGCAAGTTAAACGCCCGTAGTCGCTCGAGATGCGAAAAATTCTTGTTGGATCTTCCAATACCATCCGGTGAGTCTTTGCTTCCATTCGCATTCAATGCATTCTCTGAGGTATCTTTGCCCTAATTCTTCAATTCTCCAGAACTGAAGTTTGATCTAATCGATCTGTTTCATCTCGTTTCTCTTCTCTTCTTATTCTTGGAGATTTTAGGACTGCTGTCGTTTCTCAATATTTGCATCGCCAAATATGTTTACACGGACAATATAGATCAAAGAGATAAAACGTGGTGGCTGGAAAACTCGAAGTAAAAGGATGTCCTAGCTGGTAAAAATTTGATAATTGTTAATTCCCCTTTTTTATGTTTCTTTGATCTTCAAATCTAGAATGAATGAATACTTGTTTTGGAATTTTTTATTTGATTATATGATTGATAATACTTGATCTTAAAATCATGTGTATTTATCTCCACCAATATAGCTAGGTTTAGAGTATTCAATGGGTTTTTTTTTCAAACAACGTTTGGAGTTTTGGTTTCGGTCCCCACAGAAGCGGAGAAGTGTTATGGAAACCATGGAAGCTCTATGGAAAATTTGGATAAAACTTTAAGAAATAATAGGATAAGAACCAATACACACCTAGGATTTATTAGATAAGCAAAACAACCATTTATGAAGGCTGCTGGAACTGATACCCTCATGACATCTGCATGTCTGGAGCACTAAGGGTTGGGAAATGATAAAAATCATTACATAATAAGCTATTCATCCACAGAGTTAGGAAATATTAAGGAAAAACCCTTTGCTCTTGAGAATTTGAGATCCTACAGGAGAGAAGGTTGCTTGGCTAGTGCAGTTCCCAATGTCTGCAGGACCTGAAACATTGTCAATGTGATAGAAGGCAGGAATGGTGGAGATGAGTCTAAATGCCATAATTATGGAAAAAAGATTTGTGATGATTGAATCCAAAAGTTTCAAAGTCAAAGACATAGGTTAAAAGGAGAGACAGCCGTCTAAATTACATAGAGAAGCAAAGAGCATTAGTTTAGGATTGGTTCTGAAAGCTACAAGAGTAAGCTGGATACAGGATGCTATCTGAGAAGCCACTCAGATCAGCAGATAAAGAATGGTGAGAAAACATGTATAGAAGGAAGAGTTCTGATTCTTATTATAAGAAAAGAGAATGAAAGAGGGTGGTCCCTCGTGATTTCCGAGGTCAACAAGGAGGGAAAACGCTGGGGCTGTGGTCATTCTAGAAGGCAATATTGGCAGCAGATGGGAAAACTTCAGCTACACCGTGGAGAGATTTTTCTACGGAATACTTGTTAAAAAGCTGATTTGATACAATGATGAAGCCCAAAGAAGTAGACCTATCTAGAGGGAGACAGGAACACAGTAGAGTCGATAAGGCAACTAAGGAGGATAGTAAGGGGCAAATTACAGACCAAATGAGGTTCCCGGAGGAGGATTATGTTTCTAGCATGAGAGTTTCAGGGGAGGTAATATCGCTGAATGGAAAATTGGGAATTGCCAATTATCATGCAGAAGAAAAAGGGTGTATCAACAATTGAGAACGCAGAGTTAATATGCTTGAAGATGGACGGAACAAAATGTTGGGAAGATTGCAGATCTGCAATTCAGATGATCATTAGTAGCGGAAGCCCATTGCTAAGTCCATTAGACAACTCATGAGCTCTTCTTTTTATGGAGAAGGAGGAAGTGAAAGAATTGTTCCGGAAAAAATCTCCCTCAGTTCTGCAAGCCAATATCGTTTCGTCCATAGGAAGCCGGGCATACGCATAATAAGGTTTCGGACCAATTCAAGCAGAGAGAGTTACAATTGATGGGTCTTCCCCTTCACTTGTGGTTGACAGGGTTTTTGGGGAAATAGGAGACTCGTGTAGGAGGTTTTGTGAAGGCTGGTAAATCAATAACATCCATGGCCAATTGTAGAACAGCCAGAATCATGATAAAAAGCTATGCTCTCAACAAAATCACTAGCACAATCCTAATCGTTGACCAAGGAAGGAGTGTAATTGGGATAATTTGGGTGGAACCCGTAGAAAATTTGCAATGCCATACTTCTGGCAATGAATAAAGGTTGCTAGCGAGATAGGAGATGGGATTAGCTGTTGGAGGAAGGGGCAAAATGACAGGTCATGTGGGTGACGGATTTTAGTAAGATTTATTTTCTTACCTAAGAAGTTTCTCTTCCCAACTCTGTTTTTTGTTTGACACCCTTTCGTTAATATATGAAAATAGATTAGTCTTATTCTTCATTATATTAGTAGGTAGTCCTAAATATTTTCCTGGATTTTTTACTTGTTTAATGTTTAATAAAGATGTTATTTTGTTTCTTTTCTCTCTTAATGTATTTTTGTTAAAGATTATTTCTGATTCTTTTGTATTTTATTACTTGTCCTGAAGCTATGCTAAACTCATGTAGGAAATTTTTTATAATTTCAGTGACTGTCTTTTATTTTTATAAAAATAGTCGTCAGCAAATAGTAAATGGGAAATTATAGGGCTATTTCTCCTACTCCTAATTCCTTCTATTTTCTTTTAATTTTCATGCTTCCTTGGATTTGCATAAAAATCTATTAAGTATTTTGTATTTTGTCAATCCCATTCAAAAACTTGTAAGTATATGTAATGTGTGGTAATTGACTGGACTAAACAAATTTGTAACAGTATGTAAGTCCAACATTACTTTGGGAAGTATTTCAAGAAGAACTCAAAGTTGGAAGACCACAAAAC
>JAOXJP010199669.1:0-12095 GCA_025762735.1 Platanus orientalis
GCTTTGAGACAGATCTCTATAGGCGTGCCATTGATTGATACATGATTTGTTTTTGAATGTGATGTCTTTTATTGACCACCTACTTTTTCAACTGAACACTTTTTTGGACCCTTTTACCCTCAAAAACAACACATTGAGTCGGGTTGGATTGGTTCAGACCAGCTTGAGCCCAACCCGAGACCTGATAAAACCCATAGGGCCGGACTTGGGCCTAAATATTAAAAAACATTCTGGGTCTGAACCCGATGCCTAATATAGTGGGCCGAGGCCAGACCTATCATGGCCTAACCCAAATCAGGCCCATGCCGATCCCTAGTTTTTTAACCCTATACGCCCATTTAATTGGCCTTGGATACCTACTTTTTATTCGAAAACACAAAGGATTGTGTCCGCCTCCCTTAAGAATGCCAACTTCCATTGGGCGTCTGGAGGTGGACACATCAGTGCCACAAGGTGATAAGCACCCCCCCCCCCCCCCAAAAAAAAAAAAAAAAAAAAACAACTGTAATTGATTTTTCGGTGCTGATGTGTCTGTCCTCTTTCGCCCAGTGGGGGTTAGTGTTTTTTAATGGAAGCGGACAAAATCCTTCCTCATTTGAAAACTGTTTTTACAGTTTTAACCCTATGCACTCCACCCTTTGTGTACAGGGACACACAAATTAGGTTGTACCACATATGATTATGTGTTGACACTGACCTCTATAGGTGTGTCATTGATTAACACGTGTTTTGAATTTGGTGTCTATTTTATCACCTACTTTTTCAACTGAACACTTTACCACTTTACCCCAACATAACACATGTCAGATTATAATTCACCTTAGACACTACAAAGACTTTCTCATCACAGTTTATTTGTTGGGTAAAAATTTACATCTGTAGGATAGGTTGTACACAAGTTGTAAATGATATAATTTAAAATGAAATCATTTTCAAATGGATCTAATTTTGAAACGTTTTACTTCTAAATTATCTCATTTAACTAGCTAACAGAAAAAGAATGATTGTCTGTGTTGACACAGATCTATGTAGGTGTGCCATTGATTGACATATGATGTGTTTTCGAATTTGGTGTCTCCTTCTTTACACCTGAACACTTTTTTGAATCCCAACCACAATATGTGTCAGCTTAAAATTCACCATAAATACTGAATACACTTTGTCATCGCAGAGCATTTTCTTCCCAAAAAAAAATGTGAGGCTTATGAGCTCATTCAGTTTTCAGAGCCCTTGCTGAGCCATTATTTCCAAACAAGGTAAGCACTCACATCTCGTTCTTGAGCTCTTCCAAAACAAGGTAAGCACTTGATTTTCTCTCTCCTCATGGTGTCTCTCTCACTTTTCCTCTGCTTCTCTTGGCGTCTCTCTTGGAGGTGGCGGGTTAACATATGTGAAGTTAGCCTTTAGATATTTGATCGTTTCTGGTCTCCTTCTATTTCCTTTTTCATCAATATGGTTATTTAATTTTAAAGTTGATATCAAGAACTGTTGTGCTAGAACAGTACAGCGGAACGAAACACAGATTGGATTCAAGTATGCAATGCATGGAAATAAAACAAGAATACAAAAACAGCAAAGAATAATCACACGAGACAATACTTAACGTGGTTCGGTAAACCTGCTTACATCCATGGGCGAAGACGATCAATAACTTCACTAATATGGAGAATAAAGAAGAATACAAAACATACAACAAGAACTCACAACACCAAATATGTTCTTGCCTTTCATCAAAGTCTCTCTTCCCACAACCATAATCTTCCGCAACCCTAAAACCTATAAAAGACTCCCTTTTATAGATGACACACATACCCAAGAAACCCTAATAAGTTTAGGTCTCTGAATATCATCATCAACTATGCTTGATTAAACAATTTAATCCCTACAGTTAAATGTATATAATCATAACAACTTTACCATCCCTGTAATCACAGTATGTTGGCTGATGCTGAGCCAGGGTTTCTGGTTTAGATTTATCTTCCTTTTTTCCCTGTTAATTTTATAGGAAAACTAAGATAAAAGGCCCGAAGGGGGATTAAAAAGAGCTTCCTTACCTACAAAAGAGATGTTCACATTGCTTTTGATCGATAAATCCATGAGATTGTTGGCACTTCCATAAGGTTTTAAAACAAGAAACTATGTGACTAGTCTTGATAACTATAGTGATGTGATCTAAACAAAGCCAAACATCAATGGAGCCTTGTCAAAGTTTCTTATTGAGCTACCATCACAGATCAATTTGAAAACCCCAGACGTAAATAGCCTCTGGCAATCAGATGTGATTCAAGGAACATTATGATAAATGTAATCAGTAAAGGTAAAAGAATTTTGTCAATAAACTAAAGATATAATTACTTGATCATTTCCGAACCAAGAGCAACGGTCTCAGTCTTGGGCCTCCTGTCCCTCATATTTACCTAATAATTTAGTAGCTGCATGCTGCTTAGTTGTCGAATTTACCTCTCGATCAGAATGTGGCTACCCTTACACCCCCAAACCATCTGGGATGTCCAATAATGAAACAGCGCCCCTCATGACGTATGCCTTTGTAGTTGAAGAGATAGTGAAAGGGTCCTCTACTTCGCTCCAAATGATTCTGTTCCAGAGCATCTCATACTCTTGGTGATCTTCTAAAACTACGGTCAAAAAGGATTCTGATAAGTTACTTTGCCTATATTGTTTTGCTTCTGCTGTATTTTGAAGTTGGGAGTGAAAATTTGTTGTATAGGTCCATGATGTTCCTCGATATGGCTCAAAGGTGTTTTACTCGTATTTTCTCTGGTCATTGCTTATGTTTGAGTGCTAATAGTGATGTGTCATTTAATTAGACACATAGTTGCATGTGAAGTACGCATTAGGTATCCTCTGACTTCATTTATTGTCATCCTGAGGTTGGTGTCGGAGGCAAGCGAAAAATCTGATTTGTTTGAGGCTTTTATGATGATGTGGTGTATTGGGGTTTCATATATGACAAAAGAAAAAGTACTCTCTAAGGAGATGCAGTAGTACATCATAATTGGGTGACACTACATCGAGATTCTTGCTTGCAATCATCATTTTGGATGATCCATATGATTCTATTTGATTATATGTATGATAAGGTGCATTTTTTAACCATGTTGGCTAATGGACATAACAATATGAACGCGCTCACTTTTAACCAAGCACGATTTGATACCTCATTGACAATAATGAAATAATATAGTGCTTATGTTTTCTATGATTCTCTAGTGAAAGACATAGGAGACAAATTTTATAAAATTGATAGAACTTTGATTTTATCACGACTAAGGAATAAAGCAATAGTATTTAATGCCTTCTGTTTTGGCTTTAGCGTGGAGTTGAGTCAAGCCAAGCTGAATTTCAGCCAGCAATATGGATCCGAGCCAAATAAGGCCTAGAACCTACGATATATATATATATATATTCTTTCTAGGTATGGTTTTTTGTATGCTGGTCTAGTGGTCCTTTTAAACTTAGGATCATATTGCTGCTCTAATGCAATGAGAAGATGATCTTGAGGTGATAGGTTATGGCCTTGAAATGTGTAGCTGTATTGCTGGCCTGGGCCTTGGTGATGCTATTGAGAGTGGTTATACTGGTTTGGTGGTGGGCTGGAAAGGCCATAGGCATTGGCATTTCCATTTAGCCTAAATTGGCCATATTGATAATTAGGGAATTCAGGGATCTAATATCCTTGCCTCAAATATGCATTATAAGGGTAATCGTCACCCATTCGAGGACCCATAAGAGGGTTCACTACAAAGGGTTGTCCTTATGTTCTTAGAAGAGCTTGACGATTTCCTGTTTGGCTAGGAGGGCTCTAGTGCCAAGGCATGTATGAATATCCAATTGGTTTGGCTTGGTCAGGGGGATTCTTCGAATGCGGCTGGTCCCTCCATGCAAGAATCTTCCTTGTTTTGGTAGTTTCTTTAGTTATTCTCTTGTCTTTATTGATTTTTGGTGTTTTACACCACTTGTCTATTAGAGAAGAAGGTTTAGAGGATTTGGAGAAGAGGAAACAAGTTTTGGAAGGAAAACCACTAGATTTAAGGGATGATTAGCCTCGGTAAGTGATTATACAAGATATATGGCTACTTTGACTCTTAGGTTCTTAGTTCTATGCTTCCTAACGCTTTGTCTTAAGGTTTTGATGCAAAAGCTCCATGGATTTCAAGGTTTAAAGCATGTAGATAGTCATTTCTTGCATGTTTAAGATCTATCTTGATAGAATCCTATAGTTCCTTGTCTATCCATGTTGATTACATATGTTCCTATGTTTTTCATGTTAGGATCTTGAAATATATAATTTCTATAATGTGTTTTATTTCCATTTATATGCCTTGGTAGCAAAAACATGTATCTTTCATCCATTTCCTAAAGAAGTTATTGCTCAAGGATTTCTAAGGGGCCCTATATGAATATTTAAAGTATTTACATCACTATGTTTTGTTCCATTTTCGTATTGTGTTAAAGTGTTTTTAATTTTCATAGCTCGTTCATGTCCCATAATAGGGTCTAATATCTTATGATTCCGTGCAATTTGATGCACCATATGCTTTATATCTATTGTCAATTGGTTTTAAGTGTGAATTACGCATTTCTGAAGGCATGTATCATTGTATTTTCGAAGGTTTAAGGAATTGCATATTGACTGTTTGTTTAAAGGTCTCAATCGGATATGCATATGTTTGTTTCATGATGTCCTTGTCCCGGGGAATGGTGTGGAGACTACCATTGTCTCAGGGGAATAATGTTGGGACTACCTTTATCTCAGGAGAATAATGTGACAACTAAATAAGTCCTTGTCTTGGGGAATAATGTGAAGACTAGATAAGCCCTTGTCTTAAAAAATAATGTAGGGACTACCTTATCTTGAAGAAATAATGTGAGGACTAGACCTTTATCCTAGGGGATTATGCAATAACTAAACCCTTATGTTGGAGAAATAATGTGGTGACTACCCTTGTCCTAAGGGAATGATGTGGAGACTAGACCATTGTCATGGGGGACTAATGTGGACATTACTTTTGTCCTGGAGGAATATTATGGGGACTACCCTTGTCTTGGGGGAATTTTTTGATGACTAAACCCTCTTATGGGTAAATGAGTGAAATTAGTTCCATATCAATTAAGTGAACCATTGGTTTAATTTGAAAGAAAATCAACACATGTTCTGTTTTGAAAATAGTGTTCCGAAAGTGTTTTGTTTTGAAAGTGAAAAGTTGTATGTTTTAAAGAACAGTAAATACATATTTCAATGTTTTGTACAATATTGGTACTCATGTTTCCTCTAACAATGATTTTCATTTTTCTATCTATTTGTATCGATACATGCATTCCTATACATATTTTGACAGTTCTTATTGTTGTGCTCCACTTAACCCTTTTCTACATATATTTTGTATAGTCTCATGCATTCCTATATTTCAATGTTTTGTACCATATTGGTACTCATGTTTCCTCTAACATATGGTTTTCGTTTTTCTATCTGTTTGTATCGATACATGCATTCCTATACATGTTTTGACAGCTCTTATTCTTGTGCTCCACTTGGTCTTTTTTTGCGTATATTTTGTATAATCTCTTACAAGCCATGGACTTACTCTTTCATAATATTTTTCAAATTAGGGGTAAAATGAGAGGACGGGGAAATAGGAGGTGTGACATGAGAGTCACATAGGTTTTTAGTTATAGAGAGGAGAAACAATGGCTTATGCTTTTTTCATTGATTTAAGACTTGTATTTGAGATGATTGGAGACAACTAAGAAATGATGTAATAGCTAGTTTAAATTTTTGTAGTGCTTATGGATTATTGTCTTAGCACTTCATTTGGATGAATGTTAGTACCTTCCACAAATATGTCTAGTTAGAAGTAAGTTCAAATATTTTTGTTGCATATGATTTGTGAATGGATTAAGAAAAAGAAAAAGAGTGAATGAAAAGAATGAATACAAGGTTTTGTCAATGTCATGATCTAAATCTAGGTCATATATGGGCAAGATCAGGGTCTAGATTTGAGTCATGATGCTCTTTCCCCCTAGCCCTATCGAGGCACCTAGAACCACATTAGAAGGCCTTGCTTCATCTAATAAGCCTTGTGTTTGAGACTCTTGGCCTTGCTCCCGCCACATGGCTTCCACTATTGATTGGAAGGCCTCGATTAGGACACTTTCCAGTCTATTTAGCAAGGTTTGGAAGCCTTTGTCGATATTTTCTACCAAGACATCAAGTTTGGCATTAATATTTTAAGAAACATCATTTGGTATCTCTTCCTTGACATAGGCATCACTACTCTCAAGGATGTCTAGATTTCTCACTCTCCAAGTTATCTCTCACTGGGTCACCACCTTTGTTTCCCTTACCTAGGAAATCCTGATCTTCGAGTGAGGTTATCATGATTAGGTGGGTTTGGTTCTGCCTCAATTAAGAGGATTTTCGACAAGTCTATGATCACAAAAGGATAAACAATTATAGAGCAAAGAAAGGAACATAATGCAAACAAGTAATTGAAGAAGCCAAAGACTCACTTTCATAAATTAGTATAATTGCTACACTAGATCACGACAGGAGAAACACAATCGAGATACAATGCAACTACGGAAATGTGACTAAGATGAACTACTCCTACTGCTATCTCACATTACAACTACTCCTAAGATAAAATCAATGATAGTCGATTTAGAGAGAGGTCCTTTACAATGTCTCCCAAGGTTGTAATTGTACTCCACTTAAAATAATTCCTATTGTGAATGGTTTTTTCTGTCATGACCCAAATCCTTGGGCCATGTGATGGGCCAAATCCAAATTTGTGACATGGGAATGACTTACCCTGAGCCCATTTCTCATAGCGGATAGACCAATAAGCTTGGAGTGTGTCATTAACCCTCTTATCTATACCCATCACCTTCCATATAATCATTTACCCTTTTCATACTTATCCATTTAATACCATTTAACCAATCATATTGCAGCGGCATAATAAAAGTAGTCATAATCTCCAGTAAGTGCAACAAAAATAAAAACCCATATCCATCAATGTTAATCAAGAAGAACAAAGTCTACATTCATAATAAGGTCTCCAATAGCTAATAATACATATCCAAACTGAAATGAATTAAAGTCTCAAGTCTAATGTCCAATAGAAATGTAAATCAAAAGTGAAGTCTTTGACTTTAGGTGCTCATCCACACTCTCACCTCGTTGTCTCTCTGGCATGTCCTAGTAATCTCTATCCTTCGTGTCTCCATCTGTAGGTGGTATCAAATTGGGGGTAAGCTTAATAGGCTCAGAGAAAGGGTACATAGTTTATACTACATAAGGAAGGCCAAAGATATTTACAGTAGAAAATAAGAAAAATCATTATAGAGTAAGGAATCAACGAAGATATGCGCAAACAGTGAATATATTCTAAATATGAATCCTTATTACAATTTGAGTATGCACATATCACAAGGTAACCACTAGAGTATCCAAAGTGAATTAAGTTGAATTGTGCATATGTCACATTTTATATGCCACATGTTAAATACTATATGTACATGACACATAATATATGTGCTACATACAAAACCCAAAAGAGTTTTCATCAAATGACAAAACTAAATGTAGCTAAATCATTGAAGGTCTCTGACGAAACAAATCACATAACCCACATAAGGGTCTCTGAAATAACATATCATATATCATATAAGTCTCTGATAAAACAAATCATATAACCCACATAAGGGTCTTCGACATAACATATCATATATCATATATTAGGTCACTAGAGTCGTCTTCACCTATTAATGTAATCCAGTGATTGGGTATCTAAAGCCATAAATGCTAACTCACAAAGGGATTCTCAAGGTCATAAGACTAATGGCTACTAGGGTCGTCTTCACATATTGATATAACCTGGTGATTGGATACATGAAGCCATTATGGTTAACCCACAAAGGGGTCTCTGCAGGCTCAAGAAAGGCAACCCACATAAGGGTTTACGGAGCTACGTCTAACTAACTCATATAAAGGTCTCTGGGGTCATAAAGACCATACATATATAAAGGTCACAAGGAAGACACCAACTTAGGGGTCTTCACGTCCAAAAGGGCATATTCCGGCATAAGGGTATCATATCAAATCCTCACATCTAAAACCATGTTCCTATGAAGTAGATATTACATATGTATGTCATTTAAAATATTCACATTTTCCATCCCATGAAAAGTCCAAGGTATGAAGTAGTAAATCACATGAAAGGAGTTAAATGCCAACATGCAAGTGAAAATACCTGACCCAAATCTAAGAACATATGAGATGCTTATGGATGTAAAATCATTTTATGCAAATTTTTATAAAGGTTAAGTCCAAGTAAAATGCCTAATAAAAATATCGGAGTAAATCATACCAAAGACAAATGCTCACCCAAAAGCTACCACTTGATGCGAAGTCTAACATTGTAATTTGAGGATCAATATAATTAGCACAATTCATCATGGTTTAACATGAATAAAATGAAATCTACCAAAGAAGACAATAAGATCATGTAAGGAATCCAAGCAAGCTCATTGTTTTAACAATTTTGGGCACTTCATAATGTCATACCAACTCCACGATGAATTTGTTGAGCATTTCCCTGTCTAGAACTATTGACTTCTTAAGTATTTTTCTTTAAGAATTGTAACCCATGTTTCATTCGAATTGTCTAGGAATCTCCATCCCAACTTTGATACTAAGGATTTATTAACAATCTCCATGTCTCTAATACCCAATCCCTTTTTAATTTTTCCTTGCTAAAAGTGCCTCCAAGATTTAAAATATAAGTGATTTTCACTTTCTTCGAAACCCTATCGTAAATCCCTTTTGGGATGAATTAATTTTTCTGTAGGATCTCCTCTGGACTAATACTTGTGGCCATGTGAAACACTATAATAGATGCCATGACTGGTTTTATTAGGACTATCCTTCCCATATGTGATAGAAAATTTTCCTTCATTCTTGTTAACTTGGCATCCACCTTTTGAGACAAAAATTGGTAGCACTCCTTTTTTATGAATCTAATAGCAGATACACACCAAGATACTTCTCACATTTCTCTATTTTCAAACCCTTATCATATATATAAATTCTTCCCTTTTCTCTTAGCCTACATTTCTCCTGAAATGCATTAAAGATTTTTCAAAGTTAATTTTCTATTCTAGTCACTTTTTATAGGTTTGACATTTCTTTTATTTTACTAATAGTGTTCCTCTTGGTTTTACCAACCAAGAGTAACTCATCAGTAAATATTAGGTGAGAAATAGATGGCGCATACTTATTAATTCATAGACCTTTAAATCGGTAGCTTAATTCCATCTTTGATACAAGCTAGGAGAAAACTTCAACACAAATTATGAGCAAATATGGAGATAGGGAACATCCTTATTTGATGCCTTTTTTAGTTTTGATAAATCTTTCTAGCAATCCATTTAGAATTACTGAATTGGGATATATGTGGCAACTTCCATGATTAGGTTCACAACTAATTGGTTGAACCCAAATTGCTGGAGAGCTTATTTGAGGAAACTCCATTCAATCCAATCTTAAACTGTGGACATATCTAATTTTAGAGCAAAGGCTCCTTTTCTTCCTCTCATTCTCCCTATAGAATGAAATAATTCCTTAGCAATAATGATGTTGTCAGTGATTTTTTTTCCTAGAACAAACGCACTCCGAATTAGGAAAATTAATTTGTTTAAGATAGGTCTTATTCTATTTTCCAGAATTATGAAAATCACCTTATACATAACATTACATAAAGCAATTGACCTAAAGTTAGTAGGGTACTCATTTTGAGCTTTTTTTTAAAATGAGAGCAATATGGGTTTGATTAGCAGATCTTGAGAGCCTTTAATCTCTAAAGAAAAATTAGACATACCTGACCACATCTCCATTAATTACCTCCCAACATTTTTCATAGAAAAGCTCAGGAAAACCATCCGGGTTTGGAGCTTTTAGATGACTCATAGAAAAAGTTCTTTCATTTCCTCCATATAAGGGGGTTTAGAAATATTTTCATTTTCATCATCTATCACAGGCACACTTTTCAAAATAAAATCCTCAGGCAATAAATTTGGATTGGATGAATTGAAAATCTTCTTAAAATAATCAATAAAAATCGAGGTATTTCTACAGGATCTTCTTTCCATTCCCCTTTAAATGATCTGATTGAACTTATTCAATTCTTCCTCCTTATGTTTAATGTTGAGGCATGAAAAAACCCCATATTTTTATCTCCATCATTTATTCGAGAAATTTGGGAATGTTGCAACCAATCTAACTGCTTATTTTGTAGCAGTTCATTATACTTCTTGATTAGCTCATATTTCTCTTACATACCTTTTTCAGAAAAAAGCTAGAGTTGATTTAAGATAGTTTATCCCTAATTGATTTGAGAACCTTCTGTATTTTCCAAAATTTTGTCAGCTCCATTTTAATGACTTTTTTGAAATCATTCAATTTTCCAACAAGATCTATATTGTGACTTTGACTCTAAGCCTTCTGGGAGATATCTTTAAAATTACCATGAGTCGTCCACATTCCTTCAGATCGGAATGGACCTCTCTTCATCTTTCTTCTTGACTTTTTCAGATTTAATAAAATAGGATTATGATCACTATTAATTGTTGGTAAATATAAAACTAAAGCATCTAGAAATTGAAGTCTCCACTTTGAATCAGTGAATGCTTGGTCCAGTCTTTCTCTTATGAGAAATTGTGTACTTTGTTTATTTGATCAGGTATAAGCAATCCCTAAATATCCTAAATCAATTAGTCCATGATAGTTAATCATATCTTTGAAGTCTTTGTATGCTTGTTATGACAAAGAAAGCTCACCCACTTTTTCTACAAGATTCAATTTTGTATTAAAATCTCCAATACAACACCATGGAGAATTATAAGAATCTGAGAAGCTTCGAATCTCTCTCTAGATCCTGTTCCTATCAGTTTTCCATGGACAACCATACACACCCATTAAGACCCATTTGAATCTTGTTATCTCTACTACAATCAAATTGTTTGACTATTTAATTACAATTTCTGAAATAGTATCATTCCAAAGTAACCAAAGTCCCCCAGATCTTTCATTTAATGACTCAACAAATTAATTTGACATCCCAATTTTCTTTACAATTTTTTTTTAGATTTATCTCCAAGCAATTTTGTCTAAGATAGAAAAAAATATATATTTGCTTATGTTTCGAAGAGCAGTTTGACTTAATTGTCCTTGTCGCCAGGCAATTCAAAGTCCAAGGCTTGAATTTTCCACCTACTCTTCTTTTCTTCTTGACTCATGATCTTTCCAAGCAATGGTAAGTCATACAAATCTAAACAGGAATCGTCCTCCATGGGAACTGATTGATTCAGCCAATCAATTGTATCCAGTTCATTGGGTGGGTTAACTTGGTTTGGAGAAGTTTCATCCATTTGGAACATGAATATCTCTTTCCCTTTTGGTGTGGAGACTTTTAAATGGGTAGCTTCTCTACATTCATTCACTTTTTCTCTTGTAGGAAATTCTTCATTTTCTCATTTAAATTGTAAGATTTATGTTTTTCTTTTTCTTTTTCTTTTTCTTAGCAACCAAATAACCATAGGAAAATGATAGAAAATTATAGATTTTTATTTTCTTGTGTAATTTTATTTTCTATTTTTCTAATAATTTTTATTCAATTCAAGGCAACCATATATGGCCTAAAGAGATTTCTTGGTAGATATAATTTCCCAACCAAATTTATAAAACCATATGATTAGGGGTGGGCATGGGCTAGGCTCGGGCCGGGCCATGGTAGGCCTAGGCCTGGCCCTCAAATTATAGACCGGGCTCAGGCCGGGGCTTGGGCCTGTAGGGGTAGGCTCGGGCCGGGGTTTGGGCCTAGCCCTCATTAATTGATCGGGCCTCGGCCCGGCTCATGAATTAAAAAAATAATAATAATGTTGAGATGTAGGTTTGAACTCTAGACCTATCCAAGGTTCAAAATTTCAATTTTGATAGATTATTCGTCATGAGGATTAATGGAAATTTCACTAGAATGCTTCAAAATATTATAAAAATTATGAAAATTTCGATG
>JAOXJP010199680.1:0-12095 GCA_025762735.1 Platanus orientalis
GCCCAGCCCGAGCCCGGTCTATAATTTGAGGGCCGGGCCTGGGCCTAGGTAGGCCCGGGCCTGGCCCGGCCCATGCCCACCCCTAGTTGTAAGTTTCAGGCCATGCTTACAATGGCAAATGCCGCTTTCTCGACCTTCAGGTAGTTCTCTACTTCATTCAATGTTCGACTAAAGTAATATATAGGATTTTGCACCCCTCCCTCCTCTTTGATCAGCCCTGAGTTCGCGGCCAAATCCGAGATCTCCACGTACAGGATCAATGGTTCCTCGAGTTTTATCCAACATAGCAGAGGTAAACTCGCGAGATGCTCTTTAAGCTTTTAGAATTCCACATCGTACTCCTCCATCCATTTAAATGCTTTCCTGGGCAGGTGGAAGAAAGGCACCTGTCAGTTGCTTTGGAGATGAACTGGTTAAGTGCGACTATCCTCCCAACTAGTCTCTGAACCTCTTTTGTGTTACGTAAGGATTCCATGTCTAGGATAGCCTTCACCTTCTCCAGATTAGCTTTTACCCTCATTTGCAAAACCATGAATCCTATGAACTTCTTGATCGAGACCCCAAAGGCACATTTTGTTGGATTAAGCTTCATGCAATACGTCCTCAAAACTTTGAAGGTTTCCTCAAGATCTCTGAAGTGCTTGTCGGTCTTCAGGCTTTTCACAAACATATCATCGACACACACCTCCATATTCCTCTTGATCTTCCCCTTAAACATCGCATTTACTAGCATTTTGTATGTGGTACTTGCATTCTTCAACCCGAACGCCATTACTCGATAACAATATAATCCTTGGTCAATGATGAAGGATGTTTTCTCTTAGTCAAGTTCATACATTCTGATTTGATTGTAACCTAAGAAGGCGTCCATGAAGCAGAGTAACTTATGCCTGGAGGTAGAGTCTACTAGGGTGTTGATCTATGGTAGGGGGAAGCTATCTTTAGGGCACGCCTTATTCAAGTCAATGAAGTCCATGTACATCCTCCATTTCCCGTTTACCTTCTTGATGAAAACTACATTGGATAACCACTCGAGGTAGTGCATCCTCCATTTCCTGCTTGCTTGTTGAAGCTCATCCACTTCCTTGGTGATGGCTAGGTTATGGTTAGGGGTAAAACTCCTTTTTTGTCTTACTAGTCTCAAGGCCGACACAATGCTCAACCTGTGTACCATGATTTCGGAATCTATCCCAGGCATATTGTAGTGGGTCCATGCGAAGACATCTTTATTCCTGGTCAGCAAGGCCAATAGTTTCCCTCAACAATCGCTCGAGAGTGTACTACCGACTCAGACGACCTTCTTAGAGGCAATGTCATCTTGCTCGACCTCGAGCAAGTCTTCCATAAATTCAACCATAGGCTGCTTTCTTATTTCCCTAATCTCCCTTTCTTTAATGACTAGAGCTTCTTTCTGTCGTCTGTTTACCAATGAGGCATTGTAGCATTCATGGACAACCATCTAGTCACCCTTGACTTCTCCCACCCCGTGATCCATGGGGAGTCGCATCATCAGATGATATGTGGAGGTGACGACCCTCATCTAGTTAAGGGATGGTCTTCTAAGAATGGAATTATAGCCTCGAGGGGTAGTTTACCATAAGGAAATCAACTTCTTTGGTGACTTATTTTATTCCAAGGTCCACTATTACCAGTAGAGTCACAGATCCTAAAGGGAACAATCTATCCCCGGTAAACCGATGAAAGGAGACCTCATGGGTTGGAGTCTCTCTTCTATTATCCCCATTTGTTTGAAAGCCAATAAATATAGGATGTCGGCAGAACTTCATTATCAATTGGCACCCTCTAGGTTTTATATCCTGTGATTACTACTGTAACAATGAGTGCATCATCATGAGGGTGTTGTAACCAAGAAGATTCCTCCTCAGTGAAAGTGATCGGTGGGTTCATCCTCCGAGCTTGCTTGGTTGGCCTTGTGGTCATATAGGCGATATTTTGCTCAAGGTACTGGATCTTTCTGGCATAGGCCTTTTTAAAAGCCGATTCTCCCCCACTGACAGGCTCACCAACAATAACCCGAATCTCCCCTAAGGGTTAGGGTTCCCCTGTCTCTTTATTTGTTGAGTTATACGGCTCTTGATCTCGTCCTCTGGTCTTCTTCTATGTGACAAAGTGACGCAGTCTACCCTATCGGATCAAGTTTTCTATATGCTCTTTGAGGTTAAATCACTCATTGGTGTTTATGACAGTAATCTCGATGGAATTGGTAGTATTTTTCCTTTGCCCTCTTTGCGGGTAAAGACTTTAATTTTCTTTTCCATTTAAAAGCAGGGTCATCCCAAATCTCCATGAGAGGACCCACTCGAGTGGAGTATTGAGTAGGGTGTACTTTAGAAATCAAGATGAGAGTGTTCACTTTCCATTCTAGGTTATGCAACGAGTCCTTGCACCCGTGCCCCTGGTCCGACCTGGGGGGCCCTTTCACCCTTTTTTTCTCCTCCACTCAAGGTTCTTATTCTCTGCCCCTCCATGCGCTCATTGCATCCTTAGCATTCATGTGCTTTTGCACTATAACCATTAACTCTTCTAGATTGCCTACGGGAGACTTGGATAGAGAGAATAGGAACTTGGAGGGCTGTGAGCACTACATTTTCTTCGACATCATCTACTTGCAAGGCCTCCCTGTTGAACAAGGTGACGTAATCTCTCAACGAAGAGCTTATGAACTGCTTGCTTAGGTCCATAAAGGTGTTAATCAATCCAGACCTTAACCTCCCAAACCAAGCCTAGGCTAATCCTTTAAGGGTTATCAGGAAGGTTCGGCACATAATCTCGTCGGGCATGGCCTAAAGATACATAAGGGTTTTGTAGGTCTTTAGGTGATTGAGTGGGTCCTTTATCCCATCGAATTTATCCATTTAGAGGGCCCGAAACTTATTGAAAAGTGGACAACCCATTACCCATGTCGAGAAGGGAAATTCCATCCTCAGGACCAAGCCCTCGACGATGGTGGGCCCCTTTCCCCTCATCGCCTATATGACGTCTTTTAGTTAATCCTCTACCTCTCTCAGTTGCCTCCATGGGTTACCGTGGGGTTCACGGTCAACCCTTGGATCCGAGTGCTGGGTTCGCCGGTGAAATGCCTTTCTGACCTAGCACCTTCTGTATGTCCCATCCTGTCTTCCCGTGGATTTTTTAATAGGTTCAGGGCTTCGCTTTGTTGTCCCTTCGCGGACTCTTCTTCATTCTGGGCAAAGAGCCTTTAAAGGGATTTGTTGGTTCTGTTGGGTGATCTCTTGTATTCTCTATGCGAGGTCCTGGTTGTTTGAGGTTAGATCTTCCCACCTCTTCTACAGGCTGGTACTGCCGGTCATTGTTTGCTGGCGCGTTTATTTCTCTTAGCATCCATAGATCTGGTCTCCACCATGTGCTCTTAATTCAAGGGAGCTGTATTAACTTGCGATTTCCCACAAACGGTGCAAACTGATGATATTAGGATCTGATCGAATAAGACTTCACCAAATGAGCCCACGATGATTTGACCATTCTATGGGACTTGCAAAGGAGAAAACAAAAAGCCTTATTTGCAAGTAAACCCACAGGAAGCACCACGAAATCCTCATCCCCTTCCTTACGGAAATGGCAAGCAACAACCAACCTAACAATCTTCCAGGGCACAGTCACCCCCCACACATCGCAAACAAGGACATTGTTCCACTTCCCAGGGTCCGGTGGTTTGTATTCTGGTGGGAAAACCCAGTGAGGTTTCAATGCTCTAGTTGCTGCAATGTTATTTGGGTCGATAAGCAAATGTTGAGGCTTGACTGAATCGTCCATTTGAACAAGGATCCCATGTAAGCCCATCCATCCCACAGTTCTCCCCAACCGGGAGAATAATAAATTTGTCCTTCTCCTTCAACCTCCATTCACACAGTCACATAAAACAACCCCATGTGTTTGACCTACGTGATAGAAATACAGAACTCCCTTTGAAAGGAAAGGTTTCCTTCACCTCCACTGTCAACTTGCCATCTCACGCATCCAAACAAAAACTCCCAACCTTTCCCACCAGAAATTTGGGATACGTAATACGCCTGGGATGCCCTCTTCCACGTTCAATAATGGTAAAGCATCCCTCTTCTAGCAGAACCTTGAAGCGCTTGGCTTCCACCTCCAAAAACCGCCTCCACTTCTCCATTGTCCCCCACTAAGTAAATTTCTTAATGTAAGATATTAAGATGTGATCTCATCCAATGTAAGCTTATCTGTATCTTTTCTATCATTCCTTCGAAATGCTTATGAAGTTATGAATAATGATATTTTATTAATAAAAAGGGAAAGGAAAAAATACAGTGCTAAATACAACAAGAGAACATCAACACATTATAAAAACATTTAACAAACTGGAAAAGAAACAAGACACCCAATCTCTAACAATATCCTGGTGGGATCACTATTAATCCATATCTTTCTTGGAGAACAGAGGCACACTCTTAACTTCGTCTCTATAGGTTTTTCTCCCTTAAGACTCTCATGTATAATTTGTACAATTTTCTTGGGAATCTCGTCCTTCTTAATATAAGCATAGGAGAAAAAAACGAAGCGAAAACAAACTAATAACAACAAAGCAAAAAAGAGGATAATAATTAATAACTATGAGAATGAACTTAAGACATCAAGGAGATGGCATCCATCTTGTGGCATGGGAGAATATATTATATATGTAGACTAATACAAGAGGGTAGTCTTGGATTCTACAAAATAAAAGACATCAATAGGACTCTTCTTACCAAATGGTAGTGGCATTTTGGAAAAGAGACAAATAATTTGTGGCGATTAGTGATTGCCAATAAATATGGCCTGGAAAATGTTTGGGAATCAAAAATTCTGACCTCATTTTATGGGGTGGGTTGTTGGAAAGGGATTATGATTCTTTTGTCTAACTTTAAAGACCATACCAGAGTGAAAGTGGGTGCAGGTCGTAAGACATCTTTCTAGAATGACAAATGGTGTATGGTGTTAGTATTTTATTTAATTTCGAAATAATATTTAATGTAAGAATTATTGTATGCATTAATTTGTTAAATATTTTACTATCAAAGGAGAGGGCAAGCCTTGGCGCATCAATAAAGCTGCTCCATTGTGACCTAGGCGTCACGGGTTCGAGTCATGGAAACAGCCTCTCTGCTTGCAGGGGTAAGGCTACATATATCTTACCCTCCTTAGACTCCGCAGTGGCAGGAGCCTCGTGCACTGGGACTGCCCTTTTTTATTTTATTATTAAAAGAGATGTTACATGCATTGAAACATTCAAGATTTTTTAAAAATATTATATTTATGAGTGAACCATTTTGTGCATTTGAAATTTAAACAATTCAAATACTTATAATTGAAAATCTAATAACTTACACTGTAAACTATTTTATGTGTTTTTAAGGAATTTCATTCAAACTCTTTAATATTATATTAAAAAGTAATTGTTGTATGCATTTATATGAATTCAATTGTAACCGTTACGAATGTTTGAACATTATATCATTTTAATGTTGTAACATTTAAATGTTGGTTGTTAAATCATCTAACAAAAATTCTATACATAATTATACATATATCAAATAAGAAATGTGAGTGACATGTTTTTAAAAGAAAAACATTGCTTTGTGGGTATTGTGTTTTTTGAACAATATAATATTATTTAGGTTTATCTTCTTTCTCTTTTTGAGCATTTTGTGAAGTGGTGCTAGCTGTACTATACAAGCGCAAGCAAGGTACAAGATGATATTGCGGCTCGATTGTATCCTGGAGACTTGATCATTAGAACCCTGTTGCACCGAGAGGGGACGATTAACGTCTTGAAGAAAGCGATCACCATACCATGTCTTCGAGCAGAGACGATCCATGCGATCCCTATATTTTTCTAACAATTCAATACGTTAATCCTTATTGAGATCGGACTGTTCGTGGTGACAAACATTGCATCAAGCGAGGTGAGTCGACGTATTCGCTTGGGGTAGATGTTGAATTAGTTCTTTAGACTGAAACAGCCCTGCGAATTCATTTTAAGGGCCATAGAATACCGCAAGCGGCACCAATAAATATTTTAATCTATGATTCGCTGGTATGTGTATTTGCTTTGGAATTCAACAAAATCATCTCGTAAAATGTTCGATTTGGTGGAGGAGTTTGCTGGCAATATTAGGGTCCTAAAGATTCATTAATGTCGTAAAGCTTTTTCTTCCTTCATCAAATTTAAAGCTTCATTGACTCCGTGGTTTTGTGATATTTTGGTTGAAGCTGGGCGTGTTGCAAACATATCTGTCTTTTTCCGAACTGTCAACGATGGTGTTTGGAATTTGTTGGTGATTGGCCAAGTAAATGGACAAGGAAGGTTCTTGAAGGTCTCAGAAACATTACGTTCTGGTAAAGAATTTGTGATTATAACCCCTGAGGGGATTAACAGCAGTGGGTGGGAAAATCTCGATTATGTATTGCGTCGATCGTTTGGGGGTAGTGGGGATGAAAAGATTTTGCTTGCACCATCTCCTTCTACTGAGGTTTTTCCTCCCCTAAAAGGAACGCAGGTTTCTGGGGACCTTTTGCTAGATAGGGACACCCCCACAGTGGTGGATGTCGTTAAAAGAGAGAAAGATTAGGCTGTGAATGTGGGCATAAAAAGGGGAGGGACAAGAGGAACCATCTTGGGCCTAAAATTAGATTCGAAGATTAAATGGCATTCGATTATTGATCATACGGAGGACCATTTTGGTTTTCTGGATGAGATGCAGTGGGTTCAAATTGATTCGAATAGGGCTTTGTTCATTTGTCCAGATGCTCATGAAGCGGGCACATTGGCTGGATGGAATTGTAAGGATGTTGCTACAAGAGACCTTGAGTTCCTCAGATGGAGGCCAGATATTCTTGCTTTGTGCTATACGAGTTTGTTTAAAAAGCAATGGATAAAGGTGTGGGGTCTGCCATTTCATCTCTAGACGATGGAGGTGTTCTCGGCAATTGGGAAGACCTGTGGGGGCCTCTGCTCAGTGGACGCTTAGTCTTCTTGTGAAAAACTGAGGTGGGTTAGGTTGGAGTTGATGGAAGGAGATTTACGGAATATCCCTCGCCTCTTGGCAGTGACTGATCGGGGCATGTACTTTCTGGTGGCTATCAACATTGATGATGAGTTTTCAGTGTTGGATTGAAGTGAGATCTCTGACCGCCAGAGTTCAGGGGTGGAGGGTGACTTTGGTTCTGAGTCTCGACAAGAACCGTCGCTGGAGTTGGAGGGAAACAAGTCCTTGGAATCTTTTTTGAATTCAAATTCAAACTTAAGCATCCCGTCAGCTTCGATTTAGGAGTATGGTATGGTGCCAGATGCGCAACGTTTGGTTAGGCAAGATGTCCGTTAGCCTATTGCTCGAGACTTGACCGGCCATAATAGGAAAGAGGTAGTGATGGAACAGGGGTAGGAGGTGGATGCGTATAAGGCAAACAATGTAGATGTCTATCAAGATGTGGACCCCTTGTTTGGGTGGCAATTGGTGTTTCTGCCACGTCCCAGATTAGGGAGTAAAAATAGCGGTGAAGGGGTTCGTATTAATAAGGGACAAAAAAGTAATTTTCTCAAGAATTCATTCTCGGTCTTAAGCAACTCGATTGAACCTGGGTTTCATTGGGTTCGTAAGGCGGCCCAAAAAATGGGTGAACCATCGAAACCAGCCCCCTTTGGTCCTCAGGATATTTTAGTGGGGGGGTGGGTCGCCTGTAAGTTCCCCGTTAAATGTCATCAACAAAGAAAAAGAGCTGAGAAATGCTTCGTCGAAGGCGATGAAGATGTTGGGGGTTTCTGGTTTGGATAATGAAGAGGGTAAATCTTTGGTTGGGATCTATCGGATGCATGATTATGATGACTGCGGCAACAGCAATGGCGATTACAAAAGGTTGACGATGTGCGGGATGCTTTGTTTAATCCCTTGGCTTCAGCCGGTGACCATGGCAATTCAAAGATGGGATCTAGAAGATGCACGGGAAAGGTGAAGTTTTCAAACAAGGGGAATCAGGGCATTGAACCTTTGATGGATTCTAATCCGTGTTGCTCTAGGGTTCCGAATTCCACTGATTTGGAGGAGTCGCTTGGTCATGATGGTGAGGATGCTATTAATATCAAATCCTCTGACCTCCAAGTGGTCGTGGAAGCGTGTCTGGTGCAAACATCGTATGTGACACTATGCCATTTGATTGTCCAAAAATTGCGTTCAATAGAGGGCCTAGCTGCTTTGATCAGAAGTGAAGGCATGACGGTGTGACAAGTTCTATGTTCCTGGGCGACATTGTGATGAACCCAAAGTCAGATGCCAATGTTTCAGCTGTTTATGGAACTTCTTATGTCTTGCTGCAAAAGGATTCAAGCAGTTCTCACCCTTCTTCGAACATCCTGATGTTGTCGGATAGGGTTGGAGCAAATGCCGAGGGGGGTCTTGCTAGTTCTGTGTCCTTCCATCCTGATTCTTCTTCTACGGATGATGGTGTGGAAATTTCGGAGGGCTCAAAGATGATAGATAATGAAAGTCGGATGTTGTTTCCTTATGATCATGATAATCAACTTTCTTCTGTCAGGTTTCCCCTTAATCTTTTATTTGGTACAGGCAATTTCTATTTTTATCCTTATCTCCATTCTTCTTCTTTGGTCTCTGCTCGTGATTTATGCAGGAATCATAACTGTTTTGGAAGGGGTGAGAATTTATCCAAGGAAATGATGGGGATAGTTTGGTTCAAATGGGTGTAAAAGAAAATTTGGACAAACAATTGGTGGTAATTAACCAGCCGGAACTAGATTCTATGGGAGTTGGGGAGGATATTCTTAATGTCTAACCTTTAGCTGTTCGAGATGTGGACTTGGATTTTAATAGTCCTGAAGCTTGGAAGAAGCTTGTTGTTAATGGGGAGGTTTCTCCTTTAGTGAATGGGGATTCAAATTTCTTGCTACTTAAAGGGTTGAGGGAGAGGGATGAGAAATGTGTTTCTAAATGGGTGATAAAAAAGATGAAGGAGTTTGGTCATTTCTTGGGCATGTCGTGTGATGGATTGGAAAATGAAACTCTAGATTTCTTCAATAGGATCGAGTCTAGAAAAGCTAGTGGGATGAGGGATGAAGGTCTGAGGTGCCTAAGAAACTCAAGAATGATTTGAAAAAATTGGAAAGTTCGGTTAATTATGAGAAGAAGGTTGGGTGGTCAAGTGATAGGGGTAACAGGAGGGGAAAGGGAATCAATCTGTTGTGATTATGGATCTTAAGATCTTGTCTTGGAATGTTCGAGGAATGGGAAATAGAGATAAAAGGGTCATTATTAATCAATGTATTGTTGACGCTAAGCCAGATATTGTTTGTTTGTAGGAAACAAAAATTCACGATATGTGTGATAAATTTGTTTATGATGTGTGGGGTGCTAATCCTAAGTCTTGGTTGGCCCTTCCTTCTTGGGGGGTGTCAGATGGGATTTTGATGGTGTGGAATAATGAGATTGTTGAAGTGTTGGACCATAAGATTGGCACGTATTCTATTTCTTTAAGATGTCATCTCAAAGGCAAAGTGGAAGAGTGGGTTTTTTCTGGTGTCTATGGTCCTTGCTTGCATTCTGAGGTGACTGCTTTTCTGGGTGAGTTGGATGATATTAGGGGTCGGTGGGACCTTCCTTGGTGTTCTATGGGAGATTTTAATCTAGTCAAATTTCCTAGTGAAAGGAAAGGGGATAGGCGTTGGGATTCTCAAATGATTCAATTTAGGGAGTTTATTGATCGGTGGGGTTTGATTGATGGTCCTCTTAAAGGGGCTAAATTTACTTGGTCTAATTTACAAGATTAGGCTGTGTTGAGTAGACATGATCGCTTTTTGTATTCTGGCTCTTGGGAAGACCTATTTCCTTATCCCTTCTAGACAATTCTTCCTAGAACTACATCGGATCATTATCCGATTTTATTAGATTGGAAGTCTGTGATGAGAGGGCCTTCGCCTTTTAAATTCGAGGAAATCTGGTTCTTGGAGCCGAGTTGGTGGAATTTGAATGGAATAAAGTGTCAGTATCTAGTAATGCGAGTCGGATTTTTGTTATTAAATTGAAGGCTCTTAAGAAAAGGTTAATTGCTTGGAATAAATCTTCAGGGGATTCTTTAAAGAAGGATATGGAGGTATGTAGGACAAACATTATGGCATTAGATCGCTTGGAAGAGGAGCGAAATCTTTCGGATGTGGAGATGTCTTCTAGGAATGGGTTTTGTAAAGAATTTCAAATCTTGATTCTGAAGGAGGAAATTTATTGGAAGCAAAAGGCTAGGGTGCAATGGTTGAAGGAAGGGGATCGCAATACAAAGTTTTTTCATAAGGTGGCATCCCATCATAGGAGTTCTAATGGTATTTATGGCTTGATGATTAATGATAGTTGGTGTCAGGATCAGAGGGTGATTAGGAAGGAAGTGAAAATTTTCTATATGGATCTGTATAAGAAGGAGCATGTGATTAGGCCTTTTCTGGATGGGATGGAGTTTAAGCGTATATCGGGTATGGATAATTCATTGCTCGAAGCCAAATTTACGGAGAATGAGGTTTGGAAGGTGATCTCAAACATGAAAGGGGATAAGGCTCCTGGCTCGGACAGATTCACTATTTCTTTTTTTTTTAAATGTTGGGATATTGTTAAGGGTGATCTTTTAAAGGTGTTTAATGAATTTTACTATTCAGAGGAATTTTATGATCATCTCAATAATACTTTCATTCAGTTGATTCCGAAGAACCATAATGCCAAGAGCCTAAAGGATTTTTGTCCTATTAGTCTTCTGAGTAGCATTTATAAGATCATGTCCAAGACGCTCACTTTAAGAATGAAGCGAGTTATGAATGGTATTATTGCATGTCCTTAGAGATCTTTCATTGCTGGCAGACAGATCCTTGACGGTGTGCTCATTGTTAATGAGTGCATTAAGGATAAGAGAAGTTCGGATCGGAAGGGCTTGATTTGTAAATTGGATTTGGAGAAAGCTAACGATAATGTTAATTGAAATTTTGTGGATTATATTCTTGAGAGAATGGGATTTGGGATTAAATGGAGAAGTTGGATTTATTTCTGTGTTAGATCTGCAAAGTTTTCCATTCTTGTTAATGGTTCCCCCGTTGGGTTTCTTAGAAGTTCGAGAGGGCTGAGACAAGGGGATCCTTTATCGCCTTTTCTCTTTATAATCATGTCAGAGGTGCTCAGTAAAATGCTTCGGAGAGCAGAAGAGGGTCTTATTCCGAGATTTTTGGTTGGAAATGGGGAGTGCAGAGTCTCCCATCTGCAATTTGCTGATGATACCTTGATTTTTTGTGATGCAGACGTTAGGCAATTGGGTTATTTGAGATGTATCCTGAATTGTTTTAAGGCGGTGTCTGGCCTGAAAGTTAACTTGGCCAAAAGCAAGTTATTTCAAGTGGAGGAGATTCCAAATTTGGAGAGTTTAGCTTGGACTTTTGGTTGTGAAATTGGTTCCCTACCAACCTCCCATCTTGGTATGCCTTTCGGGGCTCATTTTAAGTCTAAAGCCCTGTGGGATCCGGTGATAAAAGGATTTCCTTGCGTTTGGATTCTTGAAAAGCTGTTCTTTTGTCTACAGGAGGGAGATTAACATTGCTTAAGGCAACTTCAGCTTCTATTCTTAATTATTATCCTTCTCTTTTTACCATTCCGGCGTCCATGGCCGACAGTATTGAATCATCTTTTCGTAGATTTCTGTGGAATGATGTGGAGGATCATCATAGATATCATTTGGTGGAATGGAATTCTGTTTGTATCCCTTTGAATGAGGGGGGGCTTGGGGTGAGATCCATTAAGAATCATAATAGGGCTCTTCTAGCTAAATGGCTTTGGAGGTTGGTTCTGAAGTTGAGAGTTTGTGGCGTAAGGTGGTTGTGGCCAAATTTGGGGGAAAATCGCGTTGGAAGTCTAAGGTGGTTAGGGTTAGACATGGGTGCGGCTTATGGAAATCTATTTGTGCTCTGAGAGATGTGTTTTGGAAGCATATCCGTCTTAAGGTGGGGAGAGACAAATGAGTTTGCGATCACAGTAGGGTTGCACCAAGGGTCAACATTGAGTCCATACCTTTTTGTTTTA
>JAOXJP010199701.1:0-12095 GCA_025762735.1 Platanus orientalis
AATCAGAGCGGCTAGAAGTCATTGCAGAAATTCTGTTTTCAGCCTGTGCAATGATTATGTAGTTAAACAAAAGAGGACAGCACCTATAAGAAAAGAATCCATACATATCAAGAAATCAAATTGAAAGGATTTAAATAGATTTGGTCTCTTTGATGCTTGTTTATCAGCTTCTGTACTAACCAATCAATATGCACCAACAATAGAAGATTCATGCAAAAAATTTGGTAGCAAAACTGCTTAAATTTTAAAATGGTTTCTTTAATAACCATGGACAACTTGAAAATAATGGAAGATGTGAGTGGGAGAAAAGGAGAAGAAGAGAGAGAAATCTTTGGGGAGAATCGTGTTTTCCATCTCACACAAAATAGTTTATTTATGTACTTTTGTATAGAGAGGGATGGTACAGTATAGTATATGGTGTACCATACATAAACATGTATATAATACCTCAGCCAATCCTACCCTCCAAATAATGTATCTCAACACTCTCCCTCAAGCTGATGAATAGATATCTATCATTCCCTGCTTGTCTACAATGTATGAAAAATGAGCACTATTTAATCCCATTTTAAAGATTTCTGCAAATTGATACTGTGTTTGAACAAAAAGAATGCAAATACGACCAGACTTGATATGATCCTTGATGAAGTGTCGATCAATCTCCACATGTTTTGTTCTATCATGTTGGACTGAATCATGTGCGATGCTAATAGCTACCTTATTGTCACAAAAGAGGTTCATGGGACCCATCATAGGAAATCCTAATTCATCAAATAACTTCTTTACCATAGGAGTTAGCAAATCCCATTGGCCATAGAGTGAAATTCTGCTTCAGCATTAAACCTTGCCACCTCGGATTGTTTCTTACTACGCCATGTAATAAGATTACCTCAAACAAAGGAACAATACCTTGAGGTGGACCTTCCGTCAGTCAATGAACCTACCCATTTTGCATCAAAATATGCTGCACAGCTACTCTCTGATGATCAAATTTCTTATACATAATTCCTTTCCCAGGACACCCCTTTAGATATTTCAGAACTCTGTATACAGCTTCCATGTGTGCCTGAGTAAGGGCATGTATAAACTGACTAATCACACCCACTACATATGTTATATTAGGTCTAATTAAAGATAAGTTAAGACGTCCAACAAGTCGCTGATATCGACTTACATCAATCAACCTCTCACTATCACGTTCTTTCAACCTGTGATTGACTTCAATAGGAGTACCACATGGTCTACATATTGTCATTCATGAGTCCTTTGGCAAATCAAGAACATACTTCCTTTGACATAAAAAGACTCATTGTCGACATCTAACCACTTCTATCCCCAAAAAGTAGTTGAGGGAGCCCAAATCCTTAATTTTAAATTCCCTTGTCAAATTGTTCTTAAGTTGTATTACTTCTACTTCATCATTTCCCGTAACCACAATATCATTAACATACACAATGAGTGCCGTCACCTTGTAACCTTGTCTTTTTACAAACAATATGTGATCTGCTTGACACTATTTACATCTATTTGTAATCATTGATGCTTGGAACCTTTCAAACCATGCTCTTGGCAACTGTTTTACGCCATAAAGTGTCTTTTTTAGCATACACACTTTGCCCTTTGCTCCTGACATTTGAAATCCTGGTGGTGTATCTATGTGTACCTTCTCTTCCAGATCTCCATGTAAAAAAGACATTCTTCACATCAAATTGGAGTAGAGATCATCCTTGATTGGAAGCAAAAGAGATTAGAACCTGTATTGAATTCATCTTTGCCATAGGAGCAAAGGTCTCCTGGTAGTCAATGTCAAATGTTTGTGTATGCCCTTTTGCAACCAAACGTGCTTTATACCTGTCAAATGATCCATCAGGTTTATGCTTCACAGTAAACACCCATTTACATCTAACTGTTATCTTTCCTTTTGGAAGATCAATCAATTCTCATGTTTGGTTCTTTTCTAGAGCTTTTATTTCTTCCTCCATAACGGCTCTCCACAGTGGTTGTACTAAGGCTTTAGATACTCTATGAGGAATGGTGACTTAAGACAAGGAAACAACATAAGTGCGAAAGGAAGCCGATAAAGCATGATAAGTTACAAAGCTAGATATGGGATGTTGAGTACATATTCCAACACCTTTTCACAGAGCAATAAGTATGTTAGAATCATGAATCATCTACTTTAGAAGAGGAAGGCGAATTACTTGTTTCAGGTATTGAATCCAAAGAAGACTCTAGAATGGGTACACGAGACTTCTAGTCACATTGCTGATTTGGATCACCTTGCTGAAATACTTCAACACCCACTTATTCTTGTCCGTCTAAGTCACCCTTCTTTTTTCTTCAAGTGTATACTTTAAGTTCAGTCCCCCCCTCTACCAACACCAGAATTGTCAAAATGAAATGAAGGAACTGGGAAAAGATGTGAAATGGTGGAAGAGGAAGACAACTCTTCACCAGAACTCTCCTCTCTAAAGAGATGTCTTACTAGAAGTAAAGGAGGGAATAGATTCAAAGAATGTCACATCTCAAGAAACAAACTTCCTCCGGTATGTGGATGAAAACACTTATATCCTTTCTGATCAACACCATAACCCAAAAAGACATACTTAAGTGCTTTCGGGTACAACTTGGTGTAATCAGATTTGGATATGCGTGCACATAACAAATACACCCAAATGTTTTGAGGGAAAGAGAGAACAAAGGGGTTTCGGGCGATAAAACTTCAATTGGAGACTTAAAGGAGAGAACATGGGAAGGCATCATGTTCATGAGATAGGCGGTTGGTTGAATGGCATTGACCAAAAGATCGTAGGAACATTTCTTATAAACATGAGTGCATGAGCGATCTCAAGTAAGTGTTTATTCTTACACTTAGCCACCCCATTTTTTTTAGGAGTACCAGGACAAGTGGTCTGGTGGACAATTCTAGAAGCATCAAAGAATGAAGACAGAGAGTTGGAGAGATGCTCTTCCCCATTGTCAGATTAAAGAATGCAAAGTTTGGTACCAAACTGTGTGTGGATCATGTTATAAAAGGATTTGAATGCAGCACACATCATTTTTTTTCTTTAACAAGTATACCCATGTAACATAAGAGTAATCATCTACAAAAGTAACAAAGTAACGGAACCCAAACAAAGAAGTAATTGGGGAAGGCTCCCCACACATTAGAATGAACAATAGCAAAGGGAGATAAGCTTCTATTATTACTTAATAGATAAACATAACGACAGTGTTTTGCCAACTAACAAGGTTCACAATAAAAATTATTTGATGAAAACTAAAATTTAAGAGAAGGTTTCCCTAACAAAGAAAAAGATGGGTGGCCAAGACTATGATGTCACTAGAACAACTCATCTGTAGTGGTAAGAGAGATGTTCGCCTTTCTTGCTGAAGATGTGATGGATGATTGAGATGATGAATCCAGGAGATAGAGACCATTCTTCTAATGCCCCATACCAATAGTCGACTTCGTCTTCAAGTCCTGAATCATACAATGAGAATGGAAGAAAATGACATTGCAGTTAAGACTCTGGTAAGATGGCTAATTGATAACAAGTTTAATGTAAAATTAGGCACATGGAGAACAGATGACAACAATAAAGAAGTAACAGGAATGTCACCATGTCCAGCAATAGAGGAATGGTACCATCCACAATACGAACTTTGTCTTTTCCAGAACTTACGATAAGAGTTGAAGAGGGAGGACATACTAGTCATGTGGTAGGATGCCCCTGAATCAATGATCTAGGAGTTCTGTGAGGGGGAACAGACGTGGATAAGGCTAATGCAAATGTACCTGAAGCCAAAGCTGTAAACGAGGAGGTAGGGGCACTGGAAGAAATAACAAGCTGAGACACAAACTGCCGAAATGCCTCAATTTCCTCTCTGTATAGATGACCCTCTAGTAGGGAAGCAGATGTGGGAACAGTTAAAAGTTAATGAATGTGCACTGAGTCTATTACCTCTAAATCGACTTCCACCTCGCTAGTATGGACGTGGAGGAAGATCCTGTGGACGTCCATGTAAATCCTAACACTGGTCCTTAGTATGCATGGACCTATCACAATACTCACACTTAAGTCTATCACGATCGTCATAGGTACTAAAGCGTTCCCCACGACCACAAGTAGAAGAACCCCCACAACTGCCAGAGGTTGATATAAAAGCTCACTTCTCTACAACAGATAGTAGGTTCATCACACCTCGTCTACCCCCTTGTCTGTGAATGTGTGCATACACTTCATTTAAGGATGACACATTCACAAAGAAGAGGGCAGATGCGATGTGATGAATGTGCAATCTGCAGTTGAGAAATTAGTCTTTATATCAACTTCTAGCAAAAGTGGCCGTGGGGGTTCTTCTACTCGTGGTCGTGGTGGACGCTTTAGTACCTATGATGATTGTGATCGCCTCAAGTGTGAGTATTGTGGTAGATCCAGGCATACTAAGAACCAGTGTTGGGATTTACATAGACATCCACAAGATCTTCCTCCACGCTCGTACCAGTGAGGTGGATCAAACACAGTTAAAGGTGGAGGTCAATTTAGAGGTAGTAGACCCAATGCAGATTTAGTAACTTCTATGCCCTTAGAACCAGCTACTCCCACATCTACTCCCTTACCAGAGGGTAATCTATTCAGAGAGGAGATTGAAGACTTCTGACGGTTTGTGTCTCAGCTTGATGCTTCTTTTGTTGCCCCTACCATCATCATTTGTAGTTTTGACTTCAGACACATCTTCATCAACTTTATCCGAGTCTGTTTCCCCCTCACAAGACTCCTGGATCACTGATTCAGGGGCATTCCACCACATGACTGGTATGTCCTCCCTCTTCAAATCTTACCGTGTTAGTTCTGGGAAAGACAAAGTCTGTATTACGGATGGTACCTATTCCTCTATTGCTGGACATGGTGATATTACTGCGACTTTTTTGTTGTTATCCCCAATTCTTCATATGCCTAATTTTACATTGAACATGTTATCCATTAGCCATCCTACCAAGAGTCTTAATTGCAGTATCACTTTCTTTCCTTCTCATCGTGTGTTTCAGGACTTGAAGACGAAAACCACTATTGGTATGGGGCATGAGAAGGATGATCTCTATCTTCTGGATTCATCATCTCAGTCATCCATCGCATCTTCAACAATAAAGACGGACATCTCTCTAACCACTATAGATGATTTGTTTTAGTGTCATCATCGTCTTAGTCACCCCTCTTTTTCTTTATTAGGGAAACTTTCTCCCAAATTTCATTTTTTTCCAAATAATTTTCATTGTGAACCTTATCAATTGGCAAAACATTGTTACCATGTTTATCCATTTAGTTATAATAGAAGTTTATCTTCTTCAGTTATTGTTCATTTTGATGTGTGGGGGCCTTCCCCAATTACTTCTTTAGCCGGGTTCTGTTACTTTGTTACTTTTGTAGATAATTACTCTCGTGTTACATGGGTATACTCATTACAGAAAAAAAAGTGATGTATTTTCTGCGTTCAAATCATTATATAACATGATTCACACAGTTTTGTATCAAACTTCGCATTTTGCAATCTGACAATAGGGGAAAGTATCTATCCAACTTTTTGTCTTTATTCTTTGATGATTTTAGAATTTCCCACCAGACTACTTGTCCTGGTACTCCTGAACAAAATGGGGTGGCTAAGCATAAGAATAGACATTTACTTGAGATCGCTCGTGCGCTCATGTTTACAAAGAATGTGCCTAAGACCTTTTGGTCTGATGTCATTCAAATAGCCGTTTATCTCATAAACAGGATGTCTTCCAATGTTCTCTCCTTTAAATCTCCAATTGAAGTCTTATCACATGTAACTTCTTTGTTCTCTCTTCCCTCAAAAACGTTTGGGTGTGTTTGTTATGTACACATATCCAAATTTGATTGTACCAAACTCGATCCAAAAGCACTTCGTGTGGTTTTCTAGGTTATGGTGTTGATCAGAAAGGGTATAAGTGCTTTTACCCACTTATTTGAAAGAAATTTGTTTCTCGGGATGTGACATTCTTTGAATTTATTCCCTTCTTTTCTTTGGGTAAGACACCTCTTTAGGGGGAGCGTTTAGCTAAAGAGTTATCTTCTTCCGTCACAATTCCACTTTTTGTCTCACTCCCTTCATTTTATTTTGATAAAATTGGTGTTGGTAGAGAAGAGGAGACTGAACTTAATCGAAGAAAAAAGAAAGGTGACTCAGATGGGCAAGAGCAAGTGGATGATCAGAATCTTTGTACTCCCATGCCAGAGTCTTCTTTGAATTCAATCCCTGAAACAAGTAACACGTCTTCCCCTCCTGAAGTAAATGATTCTAACATGCCTATTGCTCTGTGAAAAGGTGTTGGAACATGTACTCAACATCCCATATCTAACATTGTTTCATATCATGCTCTATCGGCTTTTTTTTTAAACTATGTTGTTTCCTTGTCTTCAGTCACTATTCCTCGCAGAGCCTTAGCGTAGCCACAATGGCGAACTGCTATGGAGGAGGAAATGAAAGCTCTATAAAAGAACCAAACATGAGAGCTGGTTACTCTTCCAAAGAGAAAGATGACAATTGGATGTAAGTAGGCATTTACTGCAAAACATAAACCTGATGAAATAGTTGATAGGCAGAAGGTTCGTCTGATTACAAAAGGGTATACAAAAATATTTGGCATTGACTACCAGGAGACATTTTCCTGTGTGACAAAAATGAATTCAGTACGGGTTCTAATCTCTTTGGCTACAAATCAAGGATGGCCTCTACTCCAATTTGATGCGAAGAATGCCTTCTTAAATGGAGATCTGGAAGAGGAGGTATACATGGATACACCACCTGGATTTCAAATGCCAGGAGCAATGAGCAAAGTGTGTAGGCTAAAAATGACACTTCATGGCTTAAAACAGTCGCTAAGAGCATGGTTTGAAAGGTTTCGGGAAGCAATGATTACAAATGGATATAAACAATGTCAAGTAGATCACATGTTGTTTGTAAAAAGACAAGGTAGCAAGGTGACGGCTCTCATTGTGTATGTTGATGATATTATGGTTACTGGAAATGATGAAGTGGAAGTAGCACAATTTGACAAGAAAATTTGAAATTAAAGATTTGGGCTCCCTCAAGTACTTTCTAAAGATGGAAGTGGCTAGATCTCAACAATGAGTCTTCTTATGTCAATGGAAGTATGTTCTTAATTTGCTAAGGACTTAGGAATGATGGGATGTAAACCATATACTATCCCTATTGAAGTCAATCACATGTTGAAAGAAGGTGATAGTGAGAGGGTGATTGATGCAAGTAGATATCAACGACTTGTTGGGCATCTTATCTATCTATCTTTAATCAGACCTGATATAGCATATGCAGTGGGTGTGATTAGTCAGTTTATGCATGCCCTGACTCAAGCACACATGGAAGTTGTATACAGAGTTCTGAAATATCTAAAGGGGTGTCTAGAGAAAGAAATTATGTATAAGAAAGTCAATCATCAGGGAGTAGCTATGGTAGCATATTCTGATGCAGATTGGGCAGGATCACTGATTGACCGAAGATCCACCTCAGGGTACTGTTCCTTTGTTTGTGGTAATCTTGTTACATGGTGTAGTAAGAAACAATCCATGGTGGCAAGGTCTAGTACTGAAGCAGAATTTCGCTCTATGGCCAATGAGATTTGCGAACTCTTATGGTTAAGGAAGTTACTTGATGAATTGAGATTTCCTATGATGGGTTCCATGAATCTCTTTTGTAACAATAAGGTGGCTATTAGCATCGCGCATGATCCAATCCAACATGATAGAACCAAGCATGTGGAGATTGATCGACACTTCATCAAGGATCATATCAAGTCTGGTTATATTTGCATTCCTTTCGTTCAAACCAAGTATCAACTTGCAGGTATCTTTACAAAGGGATTAAATACTGCTCATTTTTAATACATTGTAGACAAGCTGAGAATGATAGATATCTATTCACCAGCTTGAGGGGGAGTGTTGAGATACATTACCTGGAGGGTAGTATTGGCGGAGGTATTGTATGTATGTACATGTATGGTACACCATATACTATGGTGTACCATCCCTCTCTACAGAATACATAAATAAACTATTTTGTGTGAGAGTAAGTACGCACGATTTTCCCCAAATATTTCTCTCTTCTTCTGTTCCTTCTTTCCTATTCATCTCTTCCATTATTTTCAAGTTGGTATCAGAGCAAGTTTGGTTGTGAGTTCGAATCATAATGAAAGTATTTTCCCGTATGTAGTGTTGTCTGTACACACGTTGTGTGGACCCATTCCTAGCTCCGCAAGTGTGTTCCTAGGAGAGAACAGTGTTCCTCTTGAGGCGGGGTATTGAAGTATATTAATTTGTGTATCTCTTAACACCTTAAGGTTTGGGGAGAGTTGGTTAATTTATTGTCAACAAGAACACAATGTAAAGCAACCAAGAATTGAAAGGAGCACACCCAAGTAATTTTCAACTTTAAGGAAATTTTGATTATAGAAGAAGAAAGTAAAGTAGAGGGGTTTAGAAGAATTTTAGATAAGAAAGAGGAGAGAAGGAGAAGAAATAAAAAGGGCAATTATGGAATTTTTAGGTATAACTCCAAAATTACCAAAGTACCCTGGGTCGTGCGTCAGGAAATTCTCAGATTTTACAGAGAGTTTTGACCACTATAAAGAGTCTATGTTCCTAATTTCATGCAATTTTGAGAAGATTTGATTTAGAGAATTATAAAAAATCAGACCTCAAAAGATTCTTTAAGGTTTCATAAAATTAGTGGGGAATCGATTCTAAGCTAGCAAGGAAGAAGGAAACTCAAGGAGTTTTGGTTTTTTTTTGTATGGGACACACAGAGGGAACAAAATCCTAAAATAAAATTGAGGAAAAGGGTACTTATATGTTGGGAGATTTTGACTGTACGGATATCCAGAAAATTCTGGTTAAAGGGCTATAAGTGTAGAAAATGTATGAAATAGGTAGGGTTTTAATAGGAGACTGTTGAGGGAGTTTTTATTTTTTTATTTAATTTTTATAGAGCTAAATAAGAGAATACTAAAGATAAACCCTGAAAAATAAGGACAAAAATACCTCAATCAATAGTGCCGATTTGGACTATGGCATACTCGTGAGAATCTTGAAGTTAGCCTTGTTCTTCAAGTTTCTGATTTCAGCACCTGGATCTTCTAGAATGGAAGTAGGGGCAGCAGGGGAATGAAGAGTGACGATGGTAGAAGGTAGAAAAAGAAGAAGAAGAATAATAAAAGAAGAGAAGAGGGTAGCCCACAGCTGCAATCCTAGAAGAGGGGAAGGGGATAGGACGGGATACAACACGCAAGGGGAAAACCAACTCAAATTCAGTTAGACTTTCTCCCAATACAAAAACGTGCAGCTCTATAGAAGTTGGATTTGGTATTAGCTTGAGGAAGAAGTTAAGGAAGAAGAGAGAGAGAGAGGAGAAAGGAGAGAGAGAGAGATGAAACACAGGTTGTATAAGTTAGGGTTCCTCATATGCCTATTGTTTATTATTATATATCTTTATTGGTAGACAGTGTACAATGGTATAGAAACCTATACTCCTATACTATACATGACTGAAATACCCTCTTCGTATACAATATATGCTAACACTCCCCCTCAAGCTGGAGAACTTGGAGAATAGATATCTCTCATTCCCAGCTTGCGAATTAGACTTATAAATTGTGATGTACCAAGTCCCTTGGTTAACAGATCCGCTAGCTGATGGTACATTGGAACAAAAGGTGTGCAGATGTGTCCCTTCTTGAGGGGTCCTTGATGAAGTGCCTATTAACTTCCACATGTTTGGTACGGTTGTGCTGCACAGGATCATGTGCAATGCTAATTGTGGCTTTATTTTCACAATAGATTCTAATAGGCCTTGTGGTGGGTTAACCCATTTTAGAGAGTAACATTTTTAACTATAGGGATTCACAAATACCATGAGCCATAGATCTAAATTCAGATCTTGCTACAATCGATTGTTTCTTACTCTTCCAGGTTACCAGATTTCCTCTAACAAATGAGCAATAGCCAGAGGTAGATCTTCAGTCTGTCAAGGAGCCAGCCCAATCAGCATCAATATATACCTCGATCTGATTATGATCATTCTTCTGATAAAGGATTCCTTTGCCTGGGCACCCCTTCAAGTATCTAAGAATCTTATATGCAGCCTCTATATGGTCTTGGGTAGGTGCATGCATGAATTGACTTATGGCACTAATGGCATTTTTGATGTCTGGACAGGTTAGGGATAGATAGATAAGATGCCCCACTAGTCTTTGAAACCTTCCTGCATCAATCAATCTATCACTATCATTTTTTTTCAGCCTGTGATTTACCTCAATAGGAGTAGCACACAGTTTACAACCTTTCATACTAGACTCTTTTAAAAGATCTAGTACATACTTCCGTTGAGAGAGAAATATGCCTTTGCCTGATGTGGTAACTTCAATCCCAAGAAAGTATCTCAAGAGACCAAGATCCTTGATCTCAAACTCTTTGACAAGACTACACTTGAGGTGTTTGATTTCATCTTCATCATTCCTAATTACCACAATATCATCTACATACACAATTAAAGCTGTTAGATTGGGCCCTTGTCTCTTTATAAATAGGGTGTGATCAGCTTGTGCTTATTTGTATCCAAACTGGATCATAGCGGCCCGAAACCTTTCAAACCATGCACGAGCCAACTGTTTCAATCCAACAAGGCCTTCTTTAGTTTGCAAACTTTCCTTTTGGCCTGTGACGTACGAAATCTAGGTGGGGTGGCCATATACACTTCTTCTAAATCTCCATGCAGAAATGCATTCTTCACATCATAATATAGAAGAGACCAACTTTGGTTTGTAGCAAGAGAGAAGAGAACCCTGATTGAGTTCATTTTTGCTACTGGAGCAAAAGTTTCCTAATAATCAAGTCCAAAAGTTTGAGTGTACCCTTTTGCAACCAATATTTCTTTGTACCTCTCCACGGATCAATTTGACTTGTACTTGATGGTAAAGACCCACTTACTGCCAACTAACTTCTTTCTTTTAGGAAGATCAACTAGTTCCCATGTTTTTTTTTTTTCCAGAGCCATCATTTCCTCAGTCATTGCAATCTTCCACTTGGGTTTCTTTAATGTGTCAGATACACTGCGATGAACAACAACAGCAGACAAAGCCACAAAAAAGACTCGAAATGTTGGAGATAAGGTATTGTAAGACACAAAGTTTGACAATGGACGTTGTGTGCAGGACCTCACACCTTTCCTATGGGTTATCAGCTAGTTAAAATCTTCAGAACACTGAGAAGGAGAAAGTGAAAATGTGCGAACATTACCTGAATTAGGGGTAGGTTCTGAAGTTGACTTTTGGAGAGCGTCATGAGAAGTTAAGTCTTGTTTACCCCCTTCTTACTCTCCATATTTTTTTCTTCTCGTGTACACTTTTAACTCCGATTCCCTCTTATTCCTAGTACTCCCTTGGCTATCAAAATGATATGAGGGGATAGGAATATGGACAAGTAAGGGTAGCTCTTCATTACCAGACACTTGACTCCTTGAAGAGATGTCCCATTTGAAGCAAAGAACGAAACAGATTAAAAAAAAGTGACATCCCGAGACACAAAAAAGCGACAAGAGGGTGGATGAAAACATTTGTACCATTTCTGATTGACCCCTTAACCCAGAAAAACACATTTTAGTGCCTTGGGATCTAATTTGGTATGATCAGGTTTAGAAACATGAACATAGCACACATAACTAAGAATTTTCGGAGGTAAGAGAAATAAGGGTGAACTAGACACAAGAATTTCCAGAGGATTTTTATGAGAAAGGACACGGGTAGGCATCCTATTCATGAGGTAGACTGTAGTGAGAATAGCATCAGACCAAAAGGTCTTAGGCACATGCATGGTGGACATGATGGCTTGTGCAATTTCCAACAAATGACGATTCTTCCGTTTAACTACCCTTTTCTGTTTAGGAGTGCCTAGACATGTGGTCTGATGAACAATACCAGACGTATCAAGGAATGAAGAAAAATCACGGGAAATGTACTCCCCACCATTATCAGATCTCAGAATTTTAGTTTGTGTATTGAA
>JAOXJP010199712.1:0-12095 GCA_025762735.1 Platanus orientalis
TTACCGAAGTTTTTGTCAAAATTTGGGGTTTCGGGTTCGATCCTTCGATCCGGCTCAAATCTCCATTTTCAAACGAATAGACTCAAATGGAGTCTTAGATTTAGTCTCTAGAAGCTAAATGAAGTAAGAAATTGCAAAAAAAAAAACAAGATTTTTGAGGTTTTTGGTGAATTGTGATACGGGGGTGATTATCTGCGAGACGTGGCACGCAATACTCCCCCGTATCGTGATACGCAAGCTATTTTAAGCAAAAAATGTCATTTTGGACATGTTATCGCGAGATGCATACGCGATACGCAATACGGCTCGCGATAACCTATCCAGATCATGATATTTCGCTGTACATAGGGGTATCGTGTCGTACACCTGCGATACCGGTAAGTCTCGCGCGATACAGCCCATATCGCGCGAGATTTTGAACTATGATCCTACATCACTTTTGGTATTTTCTCCATTTTGCTGCATCAATTTTGGTATCAAAGCTTATATTCTGCATCAGTTTTGCTATCAGAGCCTATCTCCTGCATCCATTTTGGTATCAGAGTTTATCATTGTACATCAGTTATAGTTTGTTTTATATTGCTGTCTAGCAAGAACCCATAGCCAGAACTGATTTCTGTCAGTGTGAAGCAGTCCTACACCTGTGGCTGATTAACCCATCTAAACTTCACTACTTTCAGTCAAAGTTGGGCCCATTACCCGCAGGATTCCTATAGCTCTTAAGCTATCCTGCATCACCTTGTTAGGATTTATTTATTATATATGCATGCTCCTGAAACTTGGATCTGATATTTATTGCTCCCGAAACTTGAATATGATATTTATGCCAAGTGATGTTCTTACAGGGAAAATAGAGCAGTCCACTGTGGAAGAGTGCCGAGATGCTTATTCAATTTGGATAAATAATGTATCTTCTCTCTCTGTGTGTTGGTTCTAATCTTATTTGAGATCTATAACAATTCACAAGTTCATTCATAGAATTAATCTATTGAATCTGTTTCAGGCACATGAATTGGTGAAGCAGAACAACCTTGCAGAAGTAGAAGGTAGGATTGTTGAAAGTACATTATATGCAAAAATAAGTAATGGTAATGCGTGATATTGTTTGGATGTGTGCAGATAACAAAAAAGTTATTCTTTATTTTAAATTGATCAATATTCTCATGATCTAAATGCTCCTGTATTTTCTTAATGCAGGGTCATGTCCTGCTACTAACACAGTTCAAAATGATGCTCAATTGGAAAGGCATGCAAAAACTGAGGGACCTTCAGAAGGATTACATGAAGAGAGGAAACTCACTAGGGTCTCACAGGCTGCATCATATTCTAAGGAAGTTAATACACAAATTGGAAATTTGGTGCAAGGAGACTCGAGTGACACAACCTCCATTGCATCTTCATTTAGGGAGTCACTGGAAACATTGTGTTCATATTTGAGAAGTCAAAGCCACCTTCCTTTATTCTTAGTTATCACCGCTGTTTTGATCCTTCTTCTGATGCAGGTATGTACTTTCTGAAGCAATAAATATATTTCTTTATAGATGAAGCAGTAAATTAAGTAGTTGCATGGTACACACTTATACATATGTGTATGATGTATATTATTATGTATATATGTATATGTGCTCCGGGGAAAGACAGAGGGAGGGAAAGAGATATTTCTGCAAATTGTAGACAAATGCAACACTTCCAGTTATAATTGTTTATATTCATCTATCAGTGTAATCTGTAGCCTATCTTCTTGGTTATAACCTTCTCCCAATAGCAATGTTTGTAAATTTGAGCAATTTGTTGAATCATAAAATAAGATGGTTCACCATTAGGATAGTTCGACTGTGAGCAGTTTGAACCGTGATATTCTTATCCTATGAATAGTCATATCCTAAAACTTGTGTGTACACAGCACAATTCGACTATTTGAATGGTTCTTTGAGGACTGCAGGGAAGTCTGATGGTCAGACCAAATTGCAAATCATATGGTTGATGGTGCTAATGTCCCAACCGTCTGCACTGATCTGGCTTCTAAAACATTGCCCATTAGTGCAGCCCTATCAATAGATGCAGCCTCCTTGTTTTAAGCATCAGAAAACTGTTGTCAATTTCACAAATTTCTTTTTATCTTTCTTTTTCTCTTATTTTCTTAATCTAATGTAGATATCTTGCTTGACTATATTTTGTTACAAAACTAGTATGATATGATGCCGATAGTGATCCTTTCTTTAGGACCAGAAGTAATACAAAATGTATGATTTCTTTATATTTTTGGATTTGAAAGAACACTTCATTTGTTCTCCTACAGACTCATTCGCCATACTAGTACCCAAATATATAGTGCTTAAGGTACCTAATTGCAGTTTTATAGGTTTTTCTATCCAAACATTCCTTATCAAAATACAAAACTATTGGAGACAAATGAGGCACTAACAATTAAGAGAGCATACACTTGCCTAACAGAAAGATAGGCATGAGCTGCCAGCCAAATTTCCTTCGTTTTTTTTAAAGGTTCCCATCAGAGACTCCATTATATTGATCTTTCTTTTTAATGAAGCCAGAAGTGTGTCCAAGATGAAGAATGAGGAAGAAGCAATGAGAGAAAAAGAAATAACATATGAGGGGGAAATTGTGTGTTGACTTGTAGTTTTACACATACATTTTACTAATTATTTTTGGTAACATAAATTCCCTTACTTAAATGTAAGGAAAATACACAAGGAAAATACACCAATTGCAGATGAAATTACATACTATAGGCTTAGATGTTTGGGTCTATCACAACACTCCCCCCTTCAACCAGAGGCACAGACATCAACCGTACTCAACTTGCCAATAATATCATGGTGTTGAGCAGAAGCTACAGCTTTGTCAAGGACAGCTGTCAATTGATTCTCTGATTTGACAAATGGAATACTAATCACTTTAGCTATCACCTTCTCAAGCATAAAGTGTCTATCATCCTCAAACATATTTTGTCTGTCGTGCTAGACTGAAAACTATTGCACCTTATTGCTACAATACAGCTTCATTTCTGAATTAATTGGAAGCCCAATCTCACCCAGCAATTTCTTTATCCACAGCAATTCACAAGCTCTATGAACCATGCCCCTATACTCTGCTTCAACACTGGAATTAACCACCACTGATCAATGCTTCTCCATGTAACAAGTTTCTTCTAACCAGCATACAATACCTAGAAGTAGATCTTTATTTTGTGGTTGATCCTGCCCAGTCAATATCAGTGTAACCCTTTACAGATAGATAACATTTGTCTTGCAGAGAAAGTAAGCCCTATCAAGTAAAGCATCAATATATCTTACCCTCAGCAGCCTTTATGTGGGTAGTTCATGGCTCATGCTTATAATAGACCGATCACACTAACTGTGTAAGTAATGTCTGGACAAGTCAGTGACAGATATGTCAAACATCTGATCAGTCTCTGAAACAGCCAAACATTCTTATGCAGCTTTTCACTTTCACAATCAAGCTTAAAATTTTCTTCCATCGGTGTGTCAATTGGTCTTGCACATAGAATCTCTGTGTTTTGCAACAAGTCAAGTACATACTCTCTTTAGGAAATGAAAATGCCCCAACCTTGCCACTTTAATTCCAACGAAATACTTAATGTGCCTAGATCTTCAATTTCAAATTTCTTTGCAAGAAATGTTTTGAGCTATATTCTGTGGGGTTATCACCAGTTACAACTAATAATCCACTTACACAATCAAGATTGTAGTCATGGTTTTCAAACTCCTCACAAATAAAATATAAATGGCATGACTTTGCTTATATCCCAACTTTTTCACCAACCCACTCAACCTCTCAAACCAAGCTTGAGGATACTGTTTATACCCATAAATATTCTTCATTGATCTACATACTTTACCCTCTTGATTTTGTATTCAATCCCTGGAGGTAGTGCCATATAAACTTCTTTGTCCTAAGTCCTCATGAAGATATGCGATTTTCACATCTAAATTGGTGAAGCAAACAAGCGCCTTCTTGAGAAAAGAAATTTCTACCGAGTTTATCTTAGTAACCGGAGCAAAGCCCTGAGAATTGATTTTATATCTGTGTAAATCCCTTTGTGACTGTTGATATTCTTTTCAGCAGCCCAATGGACAGGATCATCAAACTGCATCATGACTATGACCTTGTGAGTAACCCATGTAAACCCATTAAATGGGGTCCAACTTTGCTGCATATGCAACACAAGTAGGGGAGTGAAATAGCTCCTACCATACCCTGACTTCAAGTGTTCCTCATACAGTGCTTCTTCCATCACCCTCTCCAGCAGGGATTTGAAGATTCTCTCAGAGCGAAGGTTACGGCACTACTTCAGGGGTTGAGGATTATTTCTGCACTGGTCCTTGATAAGGTGCTAGTCAAGAGTGATTATGCTACAATTGGGTTGGTTTTGTACAGGTATTAGGGTGCCTTGGAGGCTTACTTATCTTGTGAGAGAAACCACCCGATCTTTTTGCCTTTTGACATGAGTATCTCATTCCTATGGAGGCAACAGTAGGCCAACTCTCTAATGGATTAATTAGTGAAACATTGGGTCTGAAGACCTCTACTTTGTGGCCAAAGTCTTCCTTTCTCTTGGGGATTGCTGGCAACCCTCCTTTGTGGTCTTCAGTGCTTTTGCATCTTAGTATATGCTTTCCTCTTCAATAAAAAATCATTGTCATCCATCACTAAAATAAAATAAAAAAATTAAAAAAAAAAAAAAAAAACGTTCTATTAAGTATTTCTCTAATGTTGTTGTGCTTGCTTAGCTTTTGATTTATTATCTAATCATCATCATCATCATTGTTCGGCTCTTTCATTCTCCAATTTGAAGTGTTCCTCCTTTGCTATTTTTCTCGCCTTTATCTTATTATCTGATTGTCATCACCATCATCATCATCCTAAGCTTAGTCCCAATTATTTTGGATTAGTTTGTTTTATTATCTTCACTACAATTTTTTTCTGTTTGGTATACAGCTCAGCATAGTTGTGCTATTAACTAGAGCTCCACAAGTCCATCTCGTTTCTCAAGTGGACTACATGAATAAAATTGCCAATGGCAAAGGGAATAGAGCAGAAGATGTAGCTTGGATGGAAAGGCAGGTTCACCACCTCAGGGATGAGATGCTCATGGTTGAGGCTCGGCTGGAGAAGATGCAGCATGAGCACCAACTATTGAAAGCACAGCTACAGGACTTTGAACACTACAAGAGGCAAAGATAGCATCAATCACCACTCTTATGTATGTAAATTGTATCTATCTATAATTCTTCTGCTTGTAGAATTGACTGCTAATTATTTCTTTTTGCATTTCATTTCTTGTAAATCAAAAGAAAATGTAATGGGATCCAAAAATAGTTCTTATTGACTTCTATCTGCAATAAAGAAGGGCATTAAGTTTGAATGGATAAAAGCAATTAGCAATTCTCAATATGAAAGAAAGACAAGGAACTCTTGTACTGGAGCTTCTCAATCTGCCAAGCTACCGCTTTCATCTTTTGGTTTCAGCTTTGTTGGAGCTCCAACGAACCAATTTCTTCGAGTATAGGAACCCATCCTGAGTAGAGTCCCCATCTTCTTTAGATTTTTTGTTCACCCATTTCCGAAACTGTTGGCTGAAAGAATTCTTACTTGCCCTGCTGATTTTTTTGTCGCTTATTGATTACGATGGCTTCAGTTGGTTTATATGATGGAAGTTCACTAGATACAGCTTCCCTACAATTCAACATGCTCCTTACATAACTTAGCTGAGGAAACTTTTAAAATATAAATAATTAAAGGAGAATGAATGTCTGTGTTGACAAAGACCTCTGTAAGCGTGCATTGATTGACACATGATGGGTTTTTGAATTTGGTCTCTTTTTGAACACCTGCTTTTTCATCTGAACACCTTGTGGACGTTTTTAACCCCCAAACACCACATGTCAGCTTATCATTCACCATACACTACAAACACTTTTTTTTTTTTTTTTTTTTAATCACAGAGCATTTTCTTTCATAATTAAAAAGAAAAAAAAACTTGAGATTCGGTAGAATTCCCACAAGACAGTTTTTTCAGAAAGAGCCTTCTGCCTATGTCAGAGCCATGGTCAGAACTTGCTTCTACCATTGAATGTTCAGGTAGACGTTGCCAGGTTTATCTCCAAGTCTCCAACCTCACTCTGTTCCATCTCCATTCTCCTTATGTTGTCATCGTTATTGTAGTTGTATGTTTATATAAATATTTGAATTTTATAATATTTAATCTTTCTCGCTAGAACTCGAGTATAGTTGGTAAATATGAGTATTATATATATTTAGCGGTGAAAATTATCTGTATTTGCGTCCCTTTTAAAGTGAATATGGATCCATGTGTACTCAATTCAATTTTGTTTATAAAAATATCCGATTATAAATAAATTGAATATGGATTTACATTGATTATATATGTTTTGCATGAGACTCAGCTATTAAACGAAGAGGAAAAGTGGAAACTGAAACCTTAAGCTATTATTGTTGAGAAGAAGAAAAATAACCAGTATATATCATTTAGGTTCCATCCTTGTTTTTGTATTTTCTTTCATTCCCTATCTTATTACCATTTTGGTTTGGAGATTAGTTTGTGCTTGCAACTATGCCTGTTTGCTAGATATATCCATGTGTTATATCCAATATTCAGCTAAGTAAACGAATATGAATACGAGAGGATTTTGTCTGCCTCCCTTAACGAATGCTTGGTCCCCTGGGTGTTAGGGGGCAGACACACCAGCGCCGAAAAGTGTAAATCAATTTTCAGCGCTGATGTGTCCTCCCCCTGAGGTACAGATCAAGCATTTGTTAAGGGAGGCGGACAAAACCAGCTCTCATATGAATATGGATCCTATTTTAAAATCCAATATTTGGTTAAGTAAATGGATTTGAATATACATATGCTTATATCCACTTAGTATTCGATCTGCTTACATCCTCACATAGTGTATTTTTTGAGAAAATTTTAAAACGCTTGAATCATTGATTACTACAAAAATATGTGTTTTTCAAATAAATGTTCAACTACAAATAATATACATATAACACTGAATTTTGGTGCCCAGTTTTACTACAATGTATTTTGCTTGAATATATCCTAGTCAAAATTCATATGGACCTAGATTATTTTATTAAAACTTTGATTGTTGAAATTAAATTATACTAAACTAATCTCATTTACTGTTTTCCATACACTGAATTTGCCAATGCCAGCATTTGCATCTGTTTCTTTAAAATAGATTTTTCTCTAAAGTAGAGAATAAAAAGGGAGAAAATCACTAAAAAGTGTTACATCCAGTTATGTATTTTGGAACAAAATATACAGATTGTTACTGTCACTCTCTAAAAGTAGAGAGTCTAAAAGTAAATGGTGACTATAGCATTAGTCATTTCTTAAAACTATTTTTTTATTCTCCTTTTCTTTGAAAATCATCAAGACCGGTCAATGTCTCTAAAAGTTGTCATTTAAAAAATAATATTTAAACAGATTACTACTTAAGATATAGTGGGATGTATGGTTTATTGCAAAAAGATTATCTAAAATAGAAAAAGTAACATTTTTAAGGAGCAAAATAGATAAAATATGCATAACCAGAAGTGCTCTTACTCGATTACTCTAGTGGTTGCGGGCCCCTCTCCAGAGAGGTCATGGGTTCAATCAGCTGGTCGTAGTGGAATAAAGCACCTCTCTTACCTTGTTGAGGGTACAGCTGAACAGTTCTAGTTGAGCCAGTCTCCTCTCCAATGATGCTAATTGGGGTGTACCAAAAAAAATACACTAAAATGCTAACTATGCTTTTGCGAAGAAAACGTTTTCTCTAGGATGGTTTCTTGGACATCAGGGGACGAGACATGGAAGAAAATGGATAGGTTAGACGAAATTTCAAATTCTCATCTGTTTTCTTTTTGTCACTTTTCTTTATATCCTATTATGGAAGGTTAAAATTCATATGTTTGGGTTGATTTTAGTGTTATTTGAAAGATTATTCAGTCTTCTTGTATACAATGAGCTTAATAGTAATCAAAGACTTAGGTTTTATGATGATATCTTTGCCAAGATCAAAAGCATTAACAAGCCGCTTATTTTTGTAAGGGACTGGAATTGCTTATGGCTCAAAGATGATAAGAAATGTGAAGATCATATATCCCCTAAAAACTTGACAAGGGCTAAAAGTATTTTGGATGATAGGAATTTGATTGACTCAGGACATTTGGGGCCTCAATTTACTTAGATCAATATAAGAAGTGGTAGTAAGTTTATTAAAGAAAGGTTTGACAAGGAGGGCTATGATCACTTTTATCTAATTTTGGATACTTGTCCAGATAAAGAGTTCAATCATTATCCCTTCAGATTTGAGTGGATGTGGACTTTTCACTTTGGGTGTGTGGACCAAATTCATAAAAGTTGGCGTAAAAGTGGACAGGGAAGCAAAATCGAGAATGTAATGACTAATCTTAAAAGACACCCCCTTATTTTTAGATAGTTGAATAAAAAAAGTCTTTGTGACGCTTAAAAAGAAGATTGAATTAAGTAAAAAAAAAAACAAGATTAAGTCTTCTCCACTCATCCCCTAATAGTGATTGTACTATGAATCTTATTAGGGAAGAGGGAAATGTTCTCTCCAAGCTACTAGCTAGAGAGGATATTTTCGGGACCCAAAAATCTAAAATTAATTGGCTTCAATGGGGTGACCAAAATTCTAAGTTCTCTTGTCAATCCACTATTGAGAGGAGAGCTCGCAACAAGATTACTTCACTTAGAGATGATAATGATATGTGATTGAAAGGCGATGATTAGATTAATAATCTATCAAAATCTTTTTCTCCAAATTGTTTGACTCCTCTTTTCCAAGTGAAGATGTCATCTCTAAAGTAACTTAGAAGAGCTATTTGTCTCTTTCGGATAGCGTCAAAGATATGCTTAACACTTCTTTCTCTAGAGATATGAAATTTAGAGAGTGCCCTTTGACTTGAGGAAAATTAAAGCGTCAAGCCCCGATGGCTTTCAGACTGGGTTTTATCATAAGTTCTGGGAAGGAGTAGGGAGTGAGGTAATGAATGCAATGAGTGAATTTTTCATTCATCACTCCTCCCTAAAGACTCTAAATCAAACATCTATCATTCTTATCCCTAAAGTTAGAAAACTTGAGCTAATTTCTCAATACCGACCCATTAGCCATTGTAACGCTATCTATAAAATTATTTAAAAGACTATGGCCAATAGGATGAAAATTGTTTTTCCGAAGCTTGTTTCCCCCCAACTAGAGTGCTTTCGTAAAAGGGAGAGTAATATCTGATAATATTCTTATTACCCATGAGATTATGAGATTTCTTAGGGTGGCAAAATCGAGATCTCATCATATTACTCTTAAAATTGACATAAGTAAAGCTTATGACAAAGACGAATGGTCGATGACTATTTTCGTGATGTAAAAATTAGGATTTAGTGCAAAGTGGTAGGGATGGGTTAAGGAATGCATATCCTTTGTGTCTTATAAAATTCTAATCAATGGTTCTCCAAGTAATAAAATTTTTCTATCTAGAGGAATCAGATAGGGTGACTCTATTTCCCCTTTTCTTTTTATCCTTGCGCAAAAGATTTGTCTACAACTCTTATTGAAAAAGAAATATTTGGTTTACCTTCAGGTATTAAAGTCAAAGTTGGAAGCCCAGCCATCACTCACCTACTATTTGGTGATGATTGCTAAATTTTCTCTAAGGTTAATATATATGAAATTAATGCAATTAAGGAAAGCCTCCATGACTTTAGTAAGGCCTCGAGTCAAGTGATTAATCATGAGAAATTTAAGTTATTCTTCAGCTCTAATGCTCCAAAACAATTCAAAAGAATGGCTTAAGGTGTGTTTAATATGAAGCAATTTCAAACCCTGGAGAATTACTTGGGCCTCTCTTCCTCTATAGGAAGAAAAAAAAAATCTTATCTTTTTGCCTTCATAAAAGAAGGAGCTACGGCTAGAGTTTAGGGATGGAAATCTAAATTGGTCAATCAAGCTGGGAAGGAAGTTCTTCTCAAATTAGTAGTCACGACTATTCCTTCCTATGTCATGTCTTACTTTCTCATCCCAAAAAAAACTTGTAATGAAATTTATTACACCCAAAGGAAATTTTAGTAGTGTAGTGATGAATCAAAAAGAAAATCAATTGGATTAATTAGTTGGGAAAAGTTGAGGGTTAGTAAGAAGGATGGGGGTTATACTTCAGAGATCTTCATGAATTTAATATTGCTCTCCTTGCTAAACAAACTTGGAGAATAGTAAATAATTTGAATTCCTTGTGAGTTCACCTTCTTAAGTTGATTTATTTTCGAGACACAGATTTTCTGAATTCGATGCCTAGAAATGATTGTTCATGGGCTTGAAAAAGCATTCAAAAAAGAAAAGAGTTGTTGTGTAAAGGAATTAGATGGAATGTGGGTACGGGTGAAAATATTAGTATTTGGAAAGATCCTTGGATCCCCCATCCTCATAAATTTTCTATCTCTCTTTCTAGTCATATCCCTAGAGATGCCCCCCTTTAAATCTCGAGCCTTATTGATATAGAGAACACTAAGCGAGATCTTTATCCAATTAAAAGTTGTGTGTCTAAAGAGGATTTAGAGTGTATTTCAAGAATTCCTATTAATAGGAGTCAAGTTTGGGATGAGATCCTATGACACTTGATTATAAAAAAATAAAAATAAATTGTAAAATTTACGTACCACCTTGCAATCTCCCTTCATATTCCTTTCCCTTTGGAGCTATCTAACACCATTGGAGCAAACTTTGAGGCCTCTCCATCCCTAAAAAGGTCAACCATTTCATTTGAAAAGCCTATAACGATGTGATTCCAACTAGGGTGAATTTCAAAAGGAGTATTGATATTGATGACATTTAGCCCCTTTTTAAGTCTAAGCAAAAGGGACTATCTCTCATTGTCTTCTATTCTATGATATCCCTAATAGGGCTTGGTTTGCTTCCCACCTTGCCCGAAGGCCTATAAAGGATCCGAACCTAGCCTTTGTAGACTGGTTCATGAACTGGTTTAAATTATAAAAGTCCTCTCCTCATGTTAATATTGATGTTATAGCGGTCATAACTATCTATTGTTGGTTTATTTGGAAATTTAGGAATGATAATGTTTCCTTTGTTAAAATTATGTTTGATTCTTATAGGTTGTTAAAGGAACTGAATGATACTCATGAAGGATTAACGAAGGGGTTGAGGGTGATTGGCGCTTCTTTTTTGTCTCCTCCTCCTCATAATGTAATTAAAGTTAATTTTGATGGGTCTTTCCTCAATGAAAGTGTTGTAACAAGTGCTGGTGTCATTATTCAAAGTGAGGATGGCTCTTTATTGTTTGTCCTAACGAAGGCAAGTGTTGATAGGTCTATGGAGGTTGTAGAATGTTGGACAGCGTACATTGGCCTCTTAAAAGCCCTTGATCTTAGTCAAAAAAGAGTTGTTTTGAAATGTGACTATAAGAATGTAATTTCTTATCTTTCGTATGATAGCCTTCTCTAGCCTTTAGATATGAAAGATCTTCTTTTAGATTGTAAAACATTATGTCTCTTTTCGAGGATTGTTTTCTCTCTCTTGGGTTAAGAGGTCTACTAACAAGGTAACACATCTATTGGCTATTAAAGGTCGCTCCCTCTCCTCTTCTTGGTTTTCTTGGCTTCCTGATTGGCTTGAGGAAACCTTGGACTTGAATCTATGGTTTTCCCTAGGCTTTTGCATTTTGTAATATATATTCCGTATTTTATCAAAAAGAAAAAAGAAGAGAAAATAAAGGTTATTCAGTTACATTTCCAAAGAAACCAAAATCTTGAGAATCAGTTGTGATTTGGGAAAATTATGACAAGAATACAAACAAGGCATTTTAGAATTTTATTTTTTTTAAAAGTCTAAGTTAGAGTGGAATTTGGAAAGCTTGGAATGTAAAATCTATATACATACTTGTAACCTTTATATATATATATATAGGTGAAGACGGGTTTTGAACCCAGATTTGTAGTACGACACCTAAAGACTTTACTAACTTAGCAAGTCAGAATCTTATTGTAACCCAAATTTTATTAATGAAGA
>JAOXJP010199723.1:0-12094 GCA_025762735.1 Platanus orientalis
CCATGTTCATCATGTTTGTTCTTGAAGATCCATTTGGTACCAATGACATTCTTGTTAGTAGGCCTTTCTGTGAGAAATCATACATCATTCATTTGAAATTGATTTAGTTCATCTTGCATGGCTAGGATCCAATCTGGATCATTTAGAGCCTCTTTAACTCACATTGGCTCTATTTTAGAAGTAAAACATAGGTGACTAAGGATGTTTTCTATTTTTCTCGTTGTCTTCACTCCAATGTTAGGATCACCAATGATGTCTCCTTGTCACAATCTTTTGGTGAGCCTTTTATCCTTTGGTTAAAATTGAATTTCCTCAACTTCTTCCTCATAACTTGATGGAGAAGAGTGTTCTTCCTGATCTCCTTGGGATTTCTCAATCTCCACTTGAGATGAGCTCTCATTCTCATGGTCAGACAACACCACTTGCAAGCTTTCTTGCTTATACATTGCCTCAAAGTCATCTACCATCACATTGATTGACTCCTCCACTGAGCGAGTCCTAATGTTTTTGACACGGTAATCTCTATTGGTCGTGGAGTATCCTAAGAGCATGGACACATCACTCTTCTCATCAAACTTTCTTAGATGTTCTCTATCTCGAAGAACATAACAAGTTCTACCAAATATTTTAAAGTATATGACCGTTGGCTTCTTGCCACTCCACAATTCATATGGGGTTTTGGATGTACCTAGTCTGAGGTAGACTCGGTGAGAGATATAGAACACCGTGCTAATTGCCTTAGCCCAAAACCTTTTGACAATGTTTTTTGCTTGAAAGCATTGTTGTAACCATGTTTAGAAGAGTCATAATCTTCATTTCAGCCACCCCATTTTATTAGAGAATTTTGGGGGATGAAAACTCATGTTTCACTCCAAACTCTTCACACTAACTTGAGAATTTGTGATTCTTAATTTCTCTTTCATGGTCACTTTGGATTCTCTTGATAGTTAGATTTTTCTCAACTTGAATCCATTTGCAAATGTTTAAGAATTTATTGAATGCTTTGAATTTCTTCCTTAAAAATGATACCCAAGTGTACCAAGAGAAATTATCAACCACGACCATGAAATACTTCTTCCCTCCAAGACTCTCGATTGTAGTTTGATCGACCAAGTCCATGTAAAGAAGTTCTAGGGGTCTAGTAGTCCCAATAGATGTAACTTTCTTGTGTAAGACCCTAGTTTGCTTCCCCATTTGACAACTTTTACAAATTGGGTTGTCAATCTTGTTTAGCTTGGGAAGGTCTTTGACTATCCCCTTCTCGCTAAATCTTGTAAGATCCCTAAAGTTGATTACCCTAATATTTGATGCCAAAGATTGATCTCATCCTTTTGGGTCAAAAGACAGGTGTCCTCTCATTGGGAATGAGGATCAATGACATAGCAATTGTGACTTGTCCACACTCCTTCGGCTAGGAGGTTGTATTCTTTGTGATCCTTAATCACACATCCATCTTTTTTAAATTGCACTTTATAGCCTTTGTCACATATTTGACTAATGCTAATCAAACTATTTTTAGGGCCTTGCACATAAAAAGCTTTGGTGAGTTGAGGAATGTTGGGGGCTACAATGGTTCCTACTCTAAGGATTTTTGTAGTGTTTTCATCACCAAAAGTGGCATATCCACCTTTAGCTTCCTCTAGCTTGGTAAAGAGCTCTCTCTCACCAAACATGTACCTAGAGCACCCGTTATCAAGGTACCACCTTGATGAGCTTCTAGCTCTTAGTGCGGTATGGATGACTAAACACTTTGGATCATCCTTTTTTACCTAAACTCTCTTAACCTTAGGTGGTTGAGAGGCTTACAGTTTAGAAATTTGTTAGGTTAGGTCCTTCTTTCTTTTAAGGTTTCTATTTTGAATGTTTTAAAAATAGTTTATCTTCTTGACATTCTTCTCATTTGGTGTTTTCTTTGTTTTCATTCTTTGGGACTTAATGTCATTTACCATTTTTCCACAACCCACCTTCATGTGTCCTTCTAAACCACAATAGTAGCAATGGAATGTGGGCCTTTCTAGTACATGAGATTGTATTGTTGTCGTTCTAGATTGTTCATTGTAGAAGGATTGAGGGTCTTTTCTAGGATTCCCATATTGAATAAATTGCACTCTAGTCTTCTTAGAAGTGGAGGCTTTCACTTGAGATCCTCCATAAGTAGAAGTCCTATTTGCTTGATATTTATTTCATGACTCCTTGGCATAAGAATAAGGTTTGTTCATTCCTTGAGATCCTCTTGAAGAAGATGCTTAGTTGGTTTGAGGTTTACTCCCAACCACTTGTGCATAGGATCTTGATTGGGATTGCATAAACCTCTCCCAATCTCTACCTTGTCTCATAGGTGCTTTACCTTTGAGTGAAGTAGATGTGTTCTTCTTAACCTTGTTTGACCTTTTGATAGATGCTTCACATTTTCTTTTCCCTTGTAGAAGGGTTGTGGAGGTGGTTGAGTAGATCCTTTAGCTTTGACAAAGCCATTTTTAGGTTTTTGAATTGAAGTGAAGGCACTGGCCTCGGAATAACCAAGTCCAGTCATATCCCCATAGTCTTTGCTCATTTTGAGCATCTTTTCAAACTTTCCATTTCCTTGGGCAAGCATTGAGAATTTATTCCTCTTATCTTCTTCAAGCTCCTTGATTTTCTTAAAGTAATCAAGGGACTTCCTTGTGAGTTGAGCACAAGTCAAGTTGAGAGCTTTGTTTCTCTTATTTAGTATTTTGACTTGGTATTCCAACTCTTGGATGAGTGAGTCATCACTATAAAACTCATCATTTTTCTCCTCAAGATTTTTGAGCTTCTCCTGAAGCTCTATAACCTTGGTGGACAATTTTTTTATTGTCCTCAAGAAGTCTTCTCTTCTCATGCTTCCTATTGTCTTATTCTAAGCCTAGAAATAATCTAGAGTCATTGAGCTTCTTCTCTAGTTCCACTATTTTTAGAGTCATTTCTTCCTTTTCACATAGAAGCAAGTAATTTTCTTTGTAAAGGTCCTTCTCCTTTTTACTTTTCGAAGAAGACTTTATTTTAAGAGAAGAGAATAGATAATGTTTTTGAGGGATTTTAACTTTTCAATCAACTTAATGATTTCTCTCTTGAGTTGTCTGTTTTTCTTTCCCAACTTAACACTTTGTACAAAGAGGTCATCAAATGTCACTTGTGCATCATAGGTCTCATCTTCTTTGTTTTCTCCCTCATCTTCACTTGAGTCACTAAATTCCAATAATGAACTCATAGGAGTTCCAAAGGCCACAAAAACCTTAATCTCTTATGAGGGAGCTTCCTCACTACTTTGGGATTCATGTTTCAAAGTCTCAGACTTATCATCCCATGTGGCTGCCATGGCATTGCCCTTTGACTTATACTTGTTCTTCTTATTGCCACAATCTTTGGCAATGTGCCCTTACCTTTGCATTCATAGCAAATAGGTGGTTCTTTGGAGAAGTCCTTCTTTTTGTAACTGGGGTAAGACTTTCTCTTTTGCTTGTTCTTGGAGTAATCATTGGTATTTATCTAAAATAACTTTTTGAACCTTTTGGCAACAAGAGCCAAGTCATCATCTAAATCTTCATTTGATTTAGAGGGCTCCTCTACCTTGTTCCTTTATGGTTGCTTCAAATGTTTGAAGTGATTCAATCAACTCCTCTAACTTCATGACTTCTAAGTCTTTGCTCTCCTCTATGGCAATGACCTTAAGCCTAAACCTTTTGGGTAGGAACCTAAGTACTTTCTTAACTACTTTAGAGTCATAGATGTCCTCACCTAGACTCCTCATAATGTTCACTAAGTTTGACAACTTGGCATTGAATTGAGAGATTTTTTTATCTTCCTCCATTCTAAGAGCTTCAAGTTGTGTCGTGCACATTTGAAGCTTAGACATCTTTACGGTGCTTGTACACTCATGGCTAACCGAGAGAAGCTTCCACACTTCATTTGTCATCTTGAAATGAGCTATCCTCCTAAACTCATCCAGGGCTAAGCCACTAGTTATGGCATTCAATGCCCTAAAGTTGAACTTGTGAGCATCCTACTTGATAGGAATCCACTCATTCCTAGGTTTGTCAGGTTGTGTATAGTCATCAATAATTATACTCCATACCCTAGGGTCATAGGCATTTAGGAATATCTTCATTCGAGATTTCCAATATCCATAATCAGCTCCATTAAAAAATAGAGGGGTACTAATAGATATGTCACTGTATTCTCTAGCCATGTAGGATTTCTAGCTAGGATCTTACTCGGGATGTTAAGCCCTCTGTGGGTAACCTAGGCTCTGATACCAATTGAAATGACACTGAAGTAATCCTAGAGGGCGTGAATAGGATTTCTCAATTAATTTACCCATTTTTAAATTACTTTGTTGATGTTATTAATTTCTTTTACACTTAACTCAATTAAGTGAGTGTGTGCTTCAATGTAACTACTCAAGAACAATATCAAACATATGCTAAGCAAGAGTCGTATAGAGTATAAAGATGGAGAGACAAGCAATCACACAATCACAAACCACAACACAAGATTTATAGTGGTTCAACACTCGGGCCTACATCCACTCTTCTAAAGGTTACCAAGCTTAGGTATATTTCATTTAGGTACTATTATAACCTAGGTCATTATATAAACCTAACTACTTGCCCAATGGCAAGCTAAACAACAACATTCAATGTCTTCGACAAGTGTGTACTATTTTTGGTGTCTCCGGCAGAGGTAGTCAAGCTTCTTGTGTCTTCTCAAAAGCAAAGAAATAACAATAATGAATATGAATGCAAAGACAAGCAAATATTACCACAATATGGTTGACGTTGCTAATTGCTCAAATGTGGGATGCTCCTTGATGAGCTAGTATGCCTTAGCTACCCACAAGCTCCAAGTACTTGGATTTAGTGCTTCTTACGCTCAGCCAAAGGTAAGTTTCTCTTGGAAAAGTACTCACCACAACCTCTCCTTAATAGTAGAAGTGATGTTCAATAGGAGAGAAGAAATGAGAAAAAGAAGTGTAGAATGCTAGCTACTAAAGTTTAATAATCTGTAGGTAATAGAGGTTTGTACAGTGAAGAGGGCTCTCAAAATAGTATGTTTCTTAGCTCTCTCAAAAATAACTTAGAGTGTTGAAAATTACTTATGCTAAGGGGAAAAGGTCTCTTTTATAATAGGGAGGACCATCCATAACCTTAGGATAGGCATATGCTAAAGGAAGAGGCATTTTGAGCCTCTGGATATGCAAAAATGGGGTTTAAATTTTGAAATCTTTGCCTAAATTTTTGTAAAAATTTTTATCTAAAAATGCCCTTCAAACTGATTGGGGGTTTAGAAACCGATTTGGGCTCCAAATCGATTTCGAAACCCACAACCGATCTCGATTGCCTATGAGACCCCAAATCGGTTTGGGGTTTCGCAACTGATTTAGGTTTTGGAAAAATTCTCAAAACTCATATCAAAACCAATTTGGGCTTATCAGTTTGGGCCTCGAGAGTGCTTGTCTAAGATGGAAAATCAACCTCAAAACCGATTGCGAGTTTCACAACCGATTTTGCTGAAATAGATTGTGGATTTCGCAATCGGTTTCAACTGTAATTTTCTATACTTTATATTTTGAGCTGATTTATGGGTTGTCCTTGGGTATCTTGATTTGGGTATTCACAAGGGACCTAAACCATGTCTAGGTTCATTTTAAGATACAAAATGATATGCATGCATGTGATATACCTTCCATGTTGTGCCTCTTTCACGTGCTCTTCCTTGGGTCTTTGGTCCTTCTTGGCTTCATGAGTTGAACTTGTGAGATGTGAGATCACATAGGACACTTACAAGACTCCTAGTACTATCCAAATGCCCATGGGATTGACATACATCAACAATCTCCCCCTTGTCAATTCCATGGCAAAACCCAATTATACATTTATATAAAAAGTACATTTATTTCCCTCAACCCAAATACATGGACTCAATAATACCCAAGAGTAGGAATTCAGTTCAATAGTCTTGAGATCAATTGTGTTTTGAGTCAATAAGCCCTGCAAACACAACCACAAAATAACCACCTTCTTAATGCCAAATGCCCAATGTGTGAAGAATATATGTAAATAATGCATAGCATAAGAGAATATATATAGAATGTGCAACAAGTGAGTTGTTTTGAATTATAGGTTGATGTTTTTAACTTGTTAACTCCCCTATGCTCTCACTAAGTATGGAGTGGTTCATAGATCACTAATTCTCTGAGTCTCATACCACCTATACCCCTTGAATGTCCTATGTGAATTGAGTGGCTCCCTCTCACTCTCACATCTACCACACAAATGCACATGTGGATTTGAATATCTCTCTCCCTTTTTGGAAAGAATTGACAAGCAAGTATAATAAAGAGATAAATACCCAAAGTGGGAAGACAAATGGACAAAAAAAGATATAACATTGAGTAAGTAAAATGCCCAGTGGGCTACAAGTAGTCAGTCAAAAAGAGGATCATCCCTTGGATGCAAGACATAGTCATAAACTCTAACAAGAAAAGCCCTTATAAGGCATAATCAGCTGTATAAAGAAAATGACACTCCACATCACTTAGAGTCACTGCTCTATGAAGCAATGACCTGCTCAACACCATCAACCTACTGGTCCTCCTTTTCCTTGTCCTCCTCCTCATCATCATAGTCATCATCTCCATTGTCATCATCATCTCCATCACCATCATCATAACCCTCTCCAACATGTCCCTCATCCTGGACTGCCTCCTCTCTAACCACCCCAGCACCTGGTGCAACAATGACCTTATCCTCTGACTAAGGGTCTGCTCGCATTTATGGAGAATGCACCTCAAAGCCAGTCTCCCTCTCAAGCTCAGAGTCAGACGCACTCACGGATCCCAAGCAAATGGAATGCTCTGGGTGATCAACATTATAACATGCTGCTAGCTGCTTCTGATTGGAAGTTATGGTCTTCTGATTCTTTAAGACCTTGGTAACCTTCCTGACCAAAGTGTGAATGAAGGCCATCATCGAGGTACATACAGAGGCAGTGCATGCACGTGAAGGTTCGGAAGTGAGGTATGTAGTCGTGTCAACAAGGCTCATCTTCTGGAGGATCCCATGCCCAATGACCCTCCCATCTTTGCAACCTTTAGGTTCCACCTTAAAGGGAACCTTCGTCGCTTGGAGAAGATGTGTGATGAGTGTGGGATACAGCAAACTCCCAGTCGAATGGGCTGCCTCGTGGGACCAAATCATCGTGTGACAAAGGATGGCTGGAAGGTCAATCTGTTAACCGTTGAGGATGCCATCGATAAGGTAGATGGTGTCGTCTATCAACACACTCCTATTGGTAGTAGGGAGTATGTTGTACATGAAAATGCGGTGGAGGACTTGCACAATAGGCTGACATTGCTTGTGTGGCAGATGATCATGCCTGTTCACAAACTTCCAGCATAGGTTTTCCACCATGCCACCTTTCTATTCCATAGTGAGCTAGTGAATCGGATACGCCATGGGAGTTGGAGGACGAGGTACCCCAAATAACTTAAGGATAGTGGGGCTGACTTCCACTTGGGTGTTGCACACCATCGTCCAAAATGAGAGTGCCTCATTGTCAATGTTGAACATGTTCACGTAGAAGACGCGAACGGCCTCTTCCTGAATGGGGCCCGAAACTGAGATGAAGGGCATCCATCTCCTTCCATCCAAGGTCTCTATCAACCGAGCCATCCAAAGGGTCTCGGCATTAACTGCTTGCTCGGTGATGATGGAGCGATGGGAGAAGATACGTTGATACCGCTCCAGACTCATGATATCGCGGCAAGGTGAGAAGAAAGCCGCAAGCCTCTTTGATCATTGACGAGGTGGAGACTCCATCATTGGTGGCTTTCCTAGCTTCCGATGAGGGTTGGATGAAGATCCACCCTTCAAAGTAGTCTTCTTTGCGTGTGGAGGCATGATCTTGAGGCGAGAATGCAAGCTCTGACATGGGGAAACCCAGAAATGGTGAAAATGGAGCTCTGGGAAAAAATTGGTGTTTTTTAATGCAAAAATGAGGGAAAACGAACGGTTTCTCCTTTTTAAAATCATATACAAACTTTTGGACAAAAAAGCCCCAGAAATTGATTACAAATTTCGCAACCAATTTAGGCCAAATCGATTGTGAGTTTTGCAATCGATTTGGGGTAAAACCGATTTTGAAATGCAAAATCGATTTTGAATGTAGATTTTTTGGATTTTCTTCCTTTTTATGAGTTGGGATCCCCCACTCACTACCACAATCCTCCCCATGCATGCCTAACTCCATGACCATCTCCACATGTCACCATGACCTTGGGAGAATCACACATGATCCCCCTAAATGGTGCACAAGCCTATAGCACTCTGAAGATACTCAAACTGCTTGTAATCAAGAGGTTTGGTTAGAATATCTGCTAATTGATCTTCAGTCTTGACATAATCCAAGGATACGACATTTTCTTCCACCAATTAGCGGATGAAATGGTGTCTTATGTCAATGTGCTTTGTCATAAAATGTTGGACAGGGTTCTTGGAGATGTCAATGACACTCTTGTTGTCTACAAATAGACTCATGGTGCCTTGCTCTAATTTGTAATCTTGAAGCATTTTCTTTATCCACAAGAGTTGGGTGCATCCACTACTAGTTGGAATGTATTCAGCCTCGACAGTTGATAGAGAGATGGAGTTTTGTTTCCTATTATGCCAGGAGATAAGATTGTTGCCTATGTAGAAGCAACCTCCACTCTTGCTCTTGCGATCCTCCACATTGCTAACCCAATTAGCATCTGAGTACTTAGCTACCTCAAATGTGGTATCAAATGGGTACCACAACCCAAACTTCGTAGTCCTATGGATATACCGGATAATCCTCTTAGCTGCCTTAAGATGTAATTCTTTGGGGGTAGCTTGGTATCTAGTGCATGCACCTACACTAAATGTAATGTCTAGTCTGCTTGCAATCAAATAAAGCAAACTCCCAATAATGCTCTTGTAGTAGGTGAAATCGACCTCATCTCCCTCAAGGTCTGTAATGATCTTATTACTTGTACTAATGGGTGTGCTAGTTGGTTTGGATTCTCGCAATCCAAACTTGGAAATTAGGTCTCTAGCAAACTTGATTTGGCTTAAAAAGATGTCATCATTTGTTTGCTTCATTTGTAAACCTAGGAAGTACTTTAGTTCTCCTTCCATACTCATATCAAATTCTGATTTCATTGTTTGGACAAAACCATAAGACATCTCTTCATTGGTAGACCTAAAAATGATGTCATCTACATAGATTTGAACAATGAGTATATGACAATTTTGCTTCTTTACGAAGAGTGTTTTATCGACACTTCCTCGATCAAAATGATGATCAAGAAGAAACTTTGTGAGTCTTTCATATCAAGCTCTTGGAGCTTGTTTGAGACCATATAGAGCCTTCTTAAGCCGGTATAAATGAGGGTCTACAAATCCCTCAGGTTGCTTTACGTATACTTCCTCTTGGAGAATTCCATTTAGGAATGCCCTCTTGACATCCATTTGGTATAGCTTGAATTTTAAATAACATGCTATGGACAAGAGGATCCTAATGGACTCCAACCTTGCAACAGGGGCAAATGTCTCCTCAAAGTCAATGTCTTCTATCTAGGCATACCCCTTTGCAACTAGCCTGGCATTGTTCCTAATTACTATACCATGTTCATCGTGTTTGTTCTTGAAGACCCATTTGGTACCAATGACATTCTTGTCAGTAGACCTTTCTGTGAGAAATTATACATCATTCCGTTGAAATTGATTTAGTTCCTCTTACATACATGGCTAGGATTCAATCTAGATCATTTAGAGCCTCTTTTACTTTCTTGGGCTTTATATTGGAAGTGAAATTTAGGTGACTAAGGATGTTTTCTATTTGTCTCCTTGTCTTCACTCTAATGTTAGGATCACCAATGATGTCTCATCGTGATAATCCTTGGGTGAGCCTTTTTTCCTTAGGTTGAAGTTGAATTTCTTCAACTTCTTCCTCTGAACTTGATTAAAAGAGTACTTTTCTTGATCTCCTTAGGATTTCTCAATCTTCACTTAAGATGAACTCTCTTTCTCATGGTCAGACAACACCACTAGCAAGTTGCATTGCTTATATGTTGCCTCAAAGTCATCTACCATCACATTGATTAACTCTTCTACCAAGCGAGTTTTAATGTTGTAGACACGGTAGACTCTACTGGTTGTGGAGTATCCTAAGAACACGGCTACATCACACTTCTTATCAAACTTTCCTAGATGTTCTCTATCTCGAAGAACATAGCAAGTACTGCCAAATACTTTAAAGTATCTCACCTTTGGGCTTCTTGTTACGCTATAATTCATATAGGGTTTTGGATGTGCCCGGTCTAAGGTAGACTCGGTTAGAGACATAGCACGCTATATTAATTTCCTCAGCCTAAAATCTCTTGGCTATGTTTTTGCTTGAAAGCATTGTTGTAGCCATGTTTAGAAGAGTCATATTCTTCCTTTTAGCCACTCCATTTTATTGGGGGAGTTTAAGGGCTGAAAACTTATGTTTCACTTCAAACTCTTCACACCAACTTGAGAATTTATGATTCCCAAATTCTCTTCCATGGTCACTTTGGATTCTCTTGATAGTTAGATCTTTCTCAACTTGAATCTATTTGCAAATGTTTAAGAATTCATTGAAGGCTTCAGATTTCTCCCTTAGGAATGATACCTAAGTGTACCTAGAGAAATCATCAACCACGACCATGAAATACTTCTTCCCTCCTAGATTCTCGGTTCTAGTTGGACCGGTCAAGTCCATGTGAAGAAGTTCTAGGGGTTTAGTAGTTCCAATAGATGTAACTTTCTTGTGTGAGACTTTAGTTTTCTTCTCCATTTGACAACTCTTATAAATTGGGTTGTCAACCTTGTTTAGCTTGGAAAGGTCTTTGACTATCCCCTTCTTGCTAAGTTTTGCAAGATCCCTAAAGTTGAGATGCCATAATCTTTGGTGTCAAAGATTGGTCTTATCCTTTTGGGTCAAAAGATAAGTGCCCTCTTGTTGGGAATGGGGATCAATGACATAGCAATTATCACTTGTCCTAACTCCTTCGGCTATGATGTTTTATTTTTTGTGATCCTTAATTACACATCCATGTTTACTGAATTTCACTTTATAGCCTTTGTCACATATTTGACTAATGCTAATTAAATTGTGCTTAAGGCATTGCACATAAAGAGCTTCGGTGAGTTGATGAATGTCGGGGGCTACAATGGTTCCTACGCCAAGGATTTTGGTAGTGTTTCCATCACCAAAAGTAACATGTCCACCTTGAGCTTCCTTAAGTTTGGTAAAGAGCTCTCTCTCATTGAACCTATGCCTAGAGTACCCGCTATTAAGGTACCACCTTGATGAGCTTTTGGATTTTAGTGCGGTATGGATGACCAAACACTTTGGATCACCATTTCTTACCCAAACTCTCTTAACCTTGGGAGGTTGAGAGGCTTGCCGTTTAGCACTTTGTTGGGTTAGGTCATTTTTTCTTTGAAGGTTTCTATTTTCAATGTTTTGAAAATAGTTTCTCTTCTTGACATTGAAAGTTCGGTTCTATCCTAGAGGGGGGGTGAATAGGATTTATAAAAATTCTTTTTAATTACCCCCACTTAAAATTTCGATTTAGATGTTATTGTAGTTCTTGGAATTTAATGCATATCAAGATATTGATCAATTATTGTAAGTACAAATCAATGACAATTCTTAATGTTGATCTTTCAATTAATCTAAATTTCTTCTTAATTAGAAAATATGAAAGATCATATGAGAAATGATATACATGTCGTGTAAGGATTAAGAGAAGAGACAATTCACACCATAAGCAAACACATAACACGATATTTATAGTGGTTCGGCACTCGGCCTACATCCACTCTCAAAGCTTACAACCGAGACACCAAATTTTATTAAGATTGAATTGCAGTACAATCGAGGTTAAAATTTTAAAACGTATCTACTTGTAAAGTAAGCTTTACTCTTGGTGTCTTCGGCATGAGAGGTCTATACTCGGTGTCTCCAGCGGGTATGTTCTACACTACCGGTGTCTTCGGCAGTAGTGCTATAGTCTACACCCGGTGTC